>JAKUCV010001525.1:157605-268864 GCA_028386065.3 Turnera subulata | reverse complement strand
TCATTGAATGTTCTCCACTTATGGATCTGTTTTTGCAATAATAATATGCATGTTTACTTTGAGCTTTTTCCATTTATTATCTCATTTATGCCCACAGACACAAATAATTATACTGTCTTATTCGCTTCAGGGAATAAATCTGAGTCAATTCTTTTGGGATCCATAATAATTCATTTTATTACGGGGGATGTCTGTACTCACGTATATATACGATCTTCTAGATCATGCGTTCTTCAGGAACATATTCGAATTTATGCTCTTCTGGAGCGTGTTAATCATTGTTTCATTTCGAGATGTCATAATATGTTATATTGACATCCACACATATAATTCTCCCCCTGTGGATGTCAATTTTGCATTGTCGTCGAGACTACTGCTTCAGGCATTATTCTAAGAAATAATTATAAAGTACTGAAAAGTAAATAAAACTAAATTGCAATGCGTAATAATTTAAACTGAACATAAAAATAAATTGAATATAAAATAAATTGCTCATTCAGGGTAAGCAAGTATAATATCTACCATCTGGTGGTCATATAATTTCCATCTTCTGGTGGTAATAGTTGTATTTTCGATTTTTCTTTGAAGGATCTTCAGGATCTTTTGAACGGTAAGACTTCCAGTCTTTGTTTCTTTTCCCGAGTCTGCTGGACTCTTACATTTAGTCTTTCAGACTATTCTCATTTAAATGCATTTTCGCATTTAATACCCATTATGGAAATTTTAAGAACCTCAATATTTAAATAACATAATTGAATATATAAATGCTTAATTAAAAGAAATAAGCAAGGGGCCGGATATTAATTACCCCAGGTAAAGTAAATGGCAGGAAATTAAAATAATGGGCCTAGTGCGAGCCCATAAATAAAATTAAAGACGAGAAAATTAAATACAATGGGCCCTGTTATAGCCCAATTAAAAATAAATGGCTGGAAATTAAATGCGATGGGCCTTTTTTATTAATTAGCCCAATAAAAATTAAATTGCAGAAAAATAAATGCAATGGGCCTATAGCGAACCCAATAAAATTAAATTGCAGCAAAATAAAAGCGATGGGCCTTATACGAGCCCAATTAAAAAAAAATGTAAAGAAATAGGCGGCTTAGCCGGCCATTATGGGTCTTTCATGAGCCCAAATAAAGTATAAATAAAATTAAAGGCATGAATTTAAATGCAGTGGGCCCTTTAATAGCCCAATCGGAATTTAAATAAAAACAAAAAATATACTTACTCGATAAATCTTTCAGCAATAATATATATAATATACATTACTAATATCCGGTTACTATTCCGGTATGTATATGCCATTAGCCTTCTGGGCTTGGCGGGAAAAACCCAAGGCGTCGGATTCCGATCGAACAATTCGGGGTTTGTCGGATCGGCCAAAAAAAACGCTATTCACGGTTGCCAGATCGGGCAAAATTACTATTCATGGTCGCCGAAAATTACTATTCACGCTTTCCGGATTATTTTGCCGAGGCATCAAATGACGGCCAAACACTTCTGGGTTTGCCGGATTCCGATCAAAATCATTATTCACGGTAGCCGGAAAATACTATTCATATGGCCAAAATTACTATTCACGAGGCCGGATTTACTATTCATCGCCGGATTCCGGCTAAACACTATTCATAGGCCAACAACAAATTCCCGGATCACACCATGAGCTCACAATACATTCAATTCCCAAGATCAACATTAATTAAACATTCAATCACTCAAAAATAACATTAATTAAACATTAATACATTCGTCTAGGATTAAAATAAGAAAATAAATAACTGAAGGACTTAATTTCAGGGACTTACCTGCATAGAAACAAAAATCAAGAGACAAGAGTGCCAAATCGGGTCATCTTCTTCAAAGGAACACCGAGGGCTGCAGCTGCTGGGGACAAGCGGCGGGTGGCTTCGTGTCTTCTGCTGGTCGCGGCGACGGGACGCGGAGGCGATGCTCCCGGTGGCGGCGTGAGGAGGCGCGGTGGTGGCGAACGGCAAACGAGGTAGCAGCAAAAAGGAGGCGGGTCTCCATGGCCGGTGGTGCCTCGCTGCTGCAGGCGACGGCAGCGTGGGAACGACGCGAGGGCAACGCAGGCTGGCGGCGGCAGATGATGGCGATGGTGACGCGGCGCTGGGGAGAGGACGCCGGTTGTTGCAGCGGCGTCAGCAGGGGCAGACCCGGCTTTGGCTGCGAACGGGTCCGGATCCGCCGTCGGGTGGACGGCCTTGGACGGCGCTTCCGGCATCGAAACTGGCGGGAGGTGGCTGCTGCAGGTCGGCGACGGCGAGAGGGACGTGATGGTGGTGGTGGTGTCGCTCACGGCGGTGCGGAAGTCCGGTGACGGAGGACGAACGAAAAACGTTTTTTTTCTTTTCTTTGGCCATTTTTCGGTTCCCTCATCGTCCTCTTCTGTCGGGTTTCATCACAGCTCGGTAGAGACGTTATCGTGCTGATAACGTGTTGTAAAACTAATGGATTTAAGAAATAAAATTCATGAAGAAGAAATTGAGAGAGGAAGGTTGGCCGGCTAAAGGGGCTTCTGCCCGTTTTCTTTCTTACTTTCCTTCATTCCAAAATACACATATATATATATAATGAGGTATGTATATGTATATGTATATGGTACAAATAGTATTCATACAGTATTATACTTTATTTTATAACAATATATATATATATATATATTATATTTTGTTTGTAGTCAACAAAGTTAGTCTCTCTCCCTTTCTCGGATGTTTTTTTTTTTTTTTCTTTCAGAAGAAGTGTCTTGTTTATATGCCCAAGAAGCCTCCCAGGTTGTGAATTCTAATGTGTGTTAGAGTATAAAGTAAGCAACGCAATAAATTGATAAGGTTATCGGCAAGAAAAGATGTTTTGGTAGTTTAATGCAGTATGTAAGTTGTCTTCTAATGACTAGAGACAACTGAGAAAAGGACAAAAAAATGATGGTGAGAGCTGTCACGAAATGAATAGGAATGATGTTTCTTCCGCCATGGGATATTAGACAAGCAGTTAGAACTTGTAGAAGAGGGCGACTTTTCTAATAAGAATTGACAAATGGATGCAAATGCTTGTAATGTTTTGTTGAACAACATGCTATAATTCTTGAAGGCTTTGTTGATAGCAAAACAAAATTTCTGTACTACTTTTCTATTGGAGGCGATAATTTCAAAATCCATTAAACCTTGAGACCACAACTTTAATAAGATTTTGAATGCCAACAAATTGATGTTAATTTCGTTTTCACAACACAATTAGGCTAGTCTTTATCCACCTATACAATCCGCAGAATGAAGAATTCCGGATAACATATATGATAAGATTCTAACACTCAAGGTAGATTGACATTCGCAACCTAACATGCATATAAGGCAGGAAAAGAGTCATAGAAAGAATTCATCAGATTTGATTTGGGTTTGACAAGTCCATTTGGAACTTTATTTTTAAAAAAAAAAACTCAAAGTCAAGTTTAACCTTTTTTTGGGTGAAAATTTTTAACTTTCAAAATTATGATTTAGACAAACTATATAAAAAATACGCTAAATTGTAAAGATTACACCAAATTGTGTATGAAATGATGCCGAGATTTACAATTTTACATGACATGCCCCGTATGAACAGGCAACTTTTTTGACTGCTATATTATACGGTGCTAGTTAGTGCTAGTGAGTCTAGCTCTTCAGAGTTCACAAAGGCAGGAAGGCAGGAAGGCAGGCACCCACCTTATAGTCCACGAGAAGAGATAAAACGTACCATCCAGTTTTGGACGTTTGCTTAACTTCCTTGTCTCTTTGTCTTAATGCAACAAGATAACACCAATTGTATGGTCATAGTCAGTAGTATTGAACAAGAAAAACAAAACCAAGTCTTGGAAGCATTTCAAAGTGGGTTTTTCTTTCAAGTATTTTTACAATACTCACCCCCACTAGGGAACAAAATGGAGGGCAATGTTTGTCCTTGGTAGGGCATGGTTGGACTTTTGCGGCCTTGTGGAATATCATAAAGCCTTTTCTTCCCTTGAGGCCAGCCCCTGATTCCCTAGCCACCTAATGCGAAGACAAAATACCATAAAAGTGGAGGTTGTAGTAGTGAGGGAAAGAAAGGTAAAGAGTCATAAAGAGACAAGGGTTTTTTTTTTTATATATATAGAGGGAGAAAGTAACTGACTCATAAGTGACAAAAGGCTCTGCTTCTCACAAATTCCATATTCCACCGGGGAGAGGACGACAACAAATCATAAGACGACAAAAAGCAGCCCTCACGCATTGTCGACAACGTAGCCATGAAGAAGTCTTTCTTTCAAAAGCTCAGAGACAGAGAGAGATAGAGAGCTTTTAATTGAACCAATTAACTCTTTCCTGTCAAACAAACCAGAGCAGAAAACAGAGAGAAACCGGAAATACCTACCCCTACACCTTTTCTTCTTCTGTTTCTTTTTTTCTTTTGTCCCTGCAGAGAGATTTGAAGTGGGTAATCTTGGGAATTCTTTTGGGGTTTCGTTTGGGTCTTTGATCAATTACAAAACCCAGTAAGGATCTTTTTTTTCTCCTTCATTTCCTCTGTTTGTTAAGCTAGTTTTTAGCTTTTCGTTCTGTTCCAATACTGTTACCTTTTTGGTGGGTTCTGTATATGTTCAATTGATTTGAACAGTTGGAACTTGGATAGACCGTCCTCTCTTTTACTCTTTAGTTACGTTTCATCCTCTATCGCTTTAGTACTTATAAGGGTGTGTTGTTATTCAGGGAAGCTTTAGTAGCCATTTTATCATATTTTCAAGTTCTGCAAATTTGCTTCTTGCATGAACGGAATGTGGTAAGAATCTTAGGAATCCCAGATTTGTCATCTCTCCCTTTTCTTTCCTTGGTGAAAGTATACTCTATTGATCTTTCTGTCTCTGTCCCTGCGGCTGGCGATTGTATTCTAGCTTCAACCTTAATCCCAAAGTTTGTTGTCATTGGTTTTTGAGTGCTAGCAAAATGTACCAAGATGACGGATCATCCTCAGTAACATCATCTCCTCTGCAATTTTTCTCCATGATGTCTCTTTCACCCAGCATGGGCTCGCCATATCCCTGGCTTAGAGAGCTGAAGTCTGAGGAGAGAGGCTTGTACTTGATCCATTTGTTGCTTACTTGTGCAAACCATGTGGCTGCCGGCAGCCTTGAGAATGCAGAGATTGCCCTTGGACAAATTTCTCAACTAGCTTCCCCTGATGGTGATACCATGCAGCGCATCGCTGCGTACTTCGCCGAGGCACTTGCTCATAGAATCATCAGAGCCTGGCCTGGTGTCCACAGGGCACTCAATGCTACCAACATAACTTTCGCTTCTGAGGAAATTCTAGTTCAGAAACTGTTTTTCCAGATGTTTCCATTCTTAAAGATAGCTTTTGTGCTCACAAACCAAGCCATAATTGAAGCCATGGAAGGAGAGAAGATGGTTCATATAATTGATCTCAATGCAGCTGAGCCTGCTCAGTGGATTGCCCTTATCCAAGCTTTGAGCGCAAGGCCTGAAGGCCCGCCTCATCTGAGGATCACTGGAATTCACCATCAGAAAGAGGTGTTGGACCAAATGGCTCGTCTACTGATTGATGAAGCAGAGAAGTTGGATCTCCCATTTCAGTTCAATCCCATTGTTAGCAAATTGGAGCACCTTGATGTGGAAAAATTCCACGTTAAAACTGGGGAGGCTCTAGCTATCAGTTCAGCTCTCCGGTTGCATTCTTTTCTGGCCTCTGATGATGAATATAGGAAGAAATCTCCCCTGGCATTGAAGAATTCCAACGGAAGTCACTTGCAAAGGGTCCTCCAGACGAACCAAGGCACGTTAGGAGAGTTGCTTGAGAAAGATATAGTTAATGGATACAGCCCAAGCTCGGACTCGGCCTCGTCGTCACCACTGTCTTCACCTGCTTCGGTGAAGATGGATAGCTTCCTAAACGCCTTGTGGGGTTTGTCACCAAAAATTATGGTGGTAACAGAACAAGATTCTAATCATAATGGATCGACTCTCATGGAGAGGCTATTGGAAGCTTTATACTCTTATGCGGCATTATTTGATTGCTTGGAATCTACTGTATCGAGAACATCAACAGAGAGATTCAAGGTGGAGAAGATGCTGTTTGGGGAGGAAATAAAGAACATTATAGCATGCGAGGGAGCTGAAAGGAAGGAGAGACATGAAAAACTAGACAAGTGGATTCAGAGGCTTGATTTTGCTGGGTTTGGATGTGTGTCCTTGAGCTACTATGGCATGCTGCAAGCAAGGAGGTTGCTGCAAGGTTATGGCTGTGACGGGTATAGGATCAAAGAAGAAAATGGTAGTGTAGTAATTTGCTGGCAAGATCGATCACTCTTCTCGGTATCAGCTTGGAGGTGCAGAAAGTAAGAGATTATTGGAGATCCCATGCCGCTGACGAATTTTCTCTTTTTTCTTCTTAATTTTCTCCTTCTTAGTATCATAGTATGGAAATTTTTTTGCCGATTTCCAGTCTATACTTTTACAAAAAGTTGTACTAATTAGGTTTCTTGCTTTAATTATTTCTGCTTTTCAGTTCTTAGCAGGTTCGATTTGTATGTACTGTTAGTCTGTTAACCATATTTTGATGTTTGTTTCCATCTTTTTTATGGTTTTATTATTGGAAGTATAGATATATTATATACATAAGATCTTCACTCTGTGTTATTGTTTATATATATATATATATATATATATGTAGATACATATGAGATGTTTAAGGGAAAAAATAAAAATTGGAACGCACTCTCCT
Source organism: Turnera subulata (assembly GCA_028386065.3). Taxonomy (NCBI): domain Eukaryota; kingdom Viridiplantae; phylum Streptophyta; class Magnoliopsida; order Malpighiales; family Passifloraceae; genus Turnera; species Turnera subulata. Next base: position 262,093 of record JAKUCV010001525.1, on the reverse strand, counting down.
CTCAGCCTAGGTTCCTCTCAGCCTAGGTTTGAGTAGCACTGAACTGCAACTCAATTGATGCATTACCTAAATCGTTCTGATGTGTGAATATTACCCATGGTGGTTCTGGGAAGTGTTACTGCAAAACAATGTTCAATGAAACAGAGAGCTTATTTACTAAAGAAGTAGAGCTAATATATATTCTTTTTCTGTCTCTCTTTCGTTTACCATTCCAAAGTTGAACTACGTTTTGCACCACCGGGAACGAGGTTAGTTAGTTATTGAGGGAGTAGCTTAGAGCAAATCTATCACTTTTCCTTTTCTCTTCTGATTAGAAGTCTTCTTCTACCATTCCAATTTCCCAAGTTCTTCAGCTTAACCTTAAGAAACTCAAATGATATTCATCTGAATCTATCTTATAACAATAAACTTGGTGCAACAGGGTCTTGCATCCACCACAAGTGTCGCAAATTCAACTTTGCTAACAGTTGCCTCAACCTAAGGTTTCCCACGAGAACCCTATTTGCATTCTGTGTGTCATTAGACCTGGCAATCCGTGTTAACTTGTCGGGTTCATCTCCTGTTGAATAGGGAAACGCGTTCTGATTCCTCAACCCGAATTGATCCATTTAATCCATTTATATTTATGTTGGGTTTGGGTTGACCGGCAGGTTAATCTATTAAATCTAACAACTCTACAAATTAGTTTAAAATTTGTATTTTAAAAATTTTCTTATATATTAAATAAAATTATGAATTACATAATCCTAATGTCATAATATTTAAAAATATGTATAAAAATTTATTGGATAATTTTAGTAATTTTGGCCTTAAAAAAACATTTATAAAAATTTTACCGAATCTTCATCTTTTTCTAAAAAATTGTATAGAACTTTTTAAAAGTTTTTTATAACAATATAAAGAACAAATGTTTTTACTGAAAAAGAGGAAAAGAGGAAAAAATTTCCCGTCACATATATAAAATATTTATTTATGCAAGTCTTGCAATATTTTCCAGCAAGATAGATTTATAATCTTGTAAAAACAAATCCATTGGGAGACTCACCCACCTCCCGGGTTTGTTGGGGCAAAATTCCGGATACCGGGTGGGAAACCAAAGAAAGGAAGGAAAAAAAATAAGTATTAATAATACTTCCCAAAGAAAGGAAGGAAAAAAATAAGTATTAATAATACTTAATTGTTGATATATTTCTTTTTCATAAATAAAAAACACGTAACCAGTATTTAATTGTTGATAGATAACTGATAATCAATCTAATATTTAATGAAATAATCAACACACATTTAATATGATTACCGATACATGACATGACAACAGGAGGGAGGTGAGGACTGTTTCAAAAAAAAAAAAAAAAAGGAGGGAGGTGAGGACTGCCCTTGGCTACTGACAACTATGACTAGCATTTATCGTGTGAGCTTTTAGGTCCGAGATAATAGGTTGCAATGCAAGTCAGAAAATTTCATCGCAAAACTAACTAGCTGACCCAAGTTGCAAGAGTAGGTCAGCTAGTCACACTTGCAGTCAAGGACTAAGCATGATGCTCGAGGATGCAGCAAACAGGGGTGTCTTTGATGGTTTTGCTGCCAGCAGTGGAGGACCGATGGTGTCACACTTACTATTTGCTGACGATTGCATCATTTTTGCAAAGGCGACTATCCAAGGGGCTCAAGGCATTGCTGCCACACTTGCGGCTTTTGAACGGGTTTCGGGGCAGAGAGTGAACTTACATAAATCCTCAGTGCAGTTCAGTGGGTCCTGTAGCGACACTCTTAGAGAGGATATTAAATCGCACCTGGGCATTACAGAAGAGTCGAACCATCTTAAGTACCTGGGTCTGCCGCCACAACTTGGCAGGGCAAAATCCAGTGTTTTCAAAGATATCAAGGCTCGCATTTGGAATCGCATCCAAGGTTGGAAAGGTAACCTCCTTTCACGGGCGGGGAAGGAGATCCTCCTCAAGGCCATAGCCCAGGCAATCCCTTCCTATGCGATGTCCGTATTCAAGCTCCCAAAGCGTTTTTGTGATGAGATTACTACCATGATGTCAAGATTCTGGTGGGGGCAGAACCAAGACTCAAACAAAATCCACTGGCTAAAGTGGAGCGAAATGTGCAAGCCAAAATCCCAAGGAGGTTTGGGTTTCCGCGACTTGAGAAGCTTCAACCAGGCTTTGCTGGCAAAAATGGGCTGGAGGCTTCTTAATGAACCCGAAAGTTTATATGCCAGAGTCATCAAATCAAAATACTTCCCATCTACTCACTTTTTGGAAGCAAACCTAGGCTCCCGCCCTTCATATCTTTGGCGTAGCATTCTCTTTGGCAGGGAGGCCTTGAAAAAAGGGGTGGTAAGGAGGATTGGAAATGGTGCAAGCACTACAATATCAGACCCTTGGCTACCAAGGCCATGGTCTTTCACCCCCCTATGTGCACCTCTGGGGCTGCAACCCTCCTTGAATGTTGAGTGCCTGATGATAGGTGATACCCCGCGTTGGAATGTCGATTTAATCAATACCACTTTCCACCCGTGTGATGCAGAGCTGATTCGTAAAATTCCATTACCGCTACATAGAGACAGAGAGGATAAATGGAAATGGCACCATACTGCCTCTGGTTTTTTCAGTGTCAAAAGTGCCTATCACGTCCTCAGGTCCTTTGAAGCCGAAACGAGGGACGGTGTCTCAACAAGCTGGCCTTCCAACCCTTCCACTTCACTATGGAAGAAAATATGGCATGCCCCTATAGCGAGCAAAGTAAAACACTTTGGATGGAGATTCGCAAGGGATTGCCTCCCTACTATGGGAAATCTCTTCAGAAGGCACATTGCACGCAGCCCTTCATGCTCCGTCTGTGGTGAACCGGAAACTGCAATGCATGCCATCTTTTCCTGCACCCATGCCAGACATACGTGGAGGCACACGAACTTTGTCTTTGACCCCGGTGACCACAACCTTACCCCCTTGAATTGGCTATGGAAGCTGCATCAGGCCCTCAGCCACGAGAACTTCAGCCTCCTACTCGTAACATCTTGGTGCATCTGGAATAACCGCAACTTACTAAGGGTAGGGGATAGCTGCAGGAATCCAGAGGAATCGGCCAGATATGCTTTGGAGTATTGGAAGGAATTCATCGATGCAAACCACAAGAAGAAGACTTTGCAACAACCGCTGGATATACAGCAAAACACTGCTCCGAACAATGCTAGGCCTGAAGAGGTCTTTATCTTAAATTCTGATGGAGCAATCTTTCCGTCCATGGATAAAGGTGGAACAGGATTTATTATCCGAACTTGTAGAGGTTCCTTCGTGGCTGCTGGGTCAGGAATTCATTATGAGTTCATGGACCCTATTTTGATGGAATATATTGCCATGAGGGATGGACTGCTACTGGCACAACGCCTGGGCATCAGGCACATTTTCGCCAAAACAGACTGCCTTAGCTTACATCTCTCCCTCTGTAATCGAGAGATTGATTTGTCCTACAAGTCCTCTGTACTTGAAGACATTATAGCTCTCTCTCACACCTTTGATTTTTTTGAAAGCTCCCACACACCCAGAAATTGTAACTCTGTAGCGCATCTCCTTGCGAGACGCTCAGTGGACTTCGGTGTGGAGCAGAGATGGCTTGATCTGGCCCCCTCCTTTGTTTCAAGAGCCATCCATGCAGAGGTGTAACCTTTCTTCATGAAATAAAAAACCGATTTCATATCAAAAAAAAAAAAGTTGCAAGAGTAGGTGGGGTGCATATTAATGAGCCCGACGATTGATGGACATGCAAAAGTGGTTGCCGGATGTAGAAAGGTATTGTTGGTCCATGCACTTCTCATATTCATGCATGCAATTCGTGGAATTTATGGGTGTTGGGCTATGGTCCAAACCCACACGGTCCGAGCCTAAAACATCATGTGCCAAATAACTTTTTCTTTTCTTTTTTTTTTTGTTGTTATCATGTGTCAAATACTCAAATAACAAAATGGCTTGCTTATTATTATCCATATCCGTTTCCTATCTATATCTATCTATACTATGTCTTAAAAAAAAAATCTATACTATATATATTATATTATATATATTAGATTGATAAAAATACCCTTCATAAATTAATAAATATATAATTTGTTACAAAATTGGGGAAGATTTTCACTATTTGATGGAATAATACAAACTTGATCAAATTTGATCAAGGTAATAATACAACTTTGGTAATAATAATACACTTTTGATAATAATATGTAGAAGAGAATAATAAATTTAGATGGAGGGAGATTGGAAGAGAAGTGTATGGAATGAGAAGTGTATGGAATGAGAAGAGAGTGAAGTTTATGGTGGGTTGTAAGTGTATGAAAGTGAAGGAATGAAAGGATATTTATAGTTGGAAATGGGAGGATAAAAACAAATAAGTATGATTAATTTAAAAGGATAAAATCAAAGGGAAGCTAGGTAAAGGAAGATGATATTAAGATTAGGACAAATGGAATTATGGAGGGGAATTAGCCAAAGAGATAATTCCAAGTAGAAGTTTGGTGTATGGGTAAAGTATTTATCGGAGGTAAATTCGGGTATGGTAAAAATGAGTTTTACTGGATGGTAACAATGACATTCATCATAATTTATTTATAACACTCCCCCTTGAATGTCATTGCATCTTAGATAGAATACGCTTAGGAAGTACTGCCTCGTTAAAAACCTTACCAAGAAAAACCCAGTGGGACAAAAACTTGGTGAAGGAAAAAAGAGTGCAGTGCGTATTCTACTCCCCCTGATTTTGGCATCCCTTGATATCTCGAATCCTCCATAAACCAATCCTCTTCATCAATTCTTCAAAAGTTGTAGTAGGAACTGATTTTGTAAATAAATCTCCCAGATGTCACTTGAATGATTCTTGATGTATCCTCCCTTCAATTGGGCAATGCAGCTAGCATTATCTTCATAAATCGTCGTTGGAACATCTTCCTCGCTAACTAATCCATATGAATCTTGACTATGCTGCATCATCGATCTTAGCCAAGCACATTCTCGGCTAACTTCCTGTATGAACACAATTTCTCCATTATTTGAAGAGGCAACAACGATACCTTGTTTTCTGGTCACAATGATACTTGATGTATCTACCTGTACTTTATGTGGATCAAATAAAAGACCTACATCTGCAAAACCAACTAGATGCACCTTGGCCTCACAAGGTTAAAATAATTCCATATACCAAGATAATAGAATATGTATTTATATATTATATTCCAATATAAATAGGTTAGAGCAAAATTATATTTTGCAAATAAATTTATAGCAAAAGCTTCAGGCTTTATGTTACTAGCAAGATAAATTGTACTTAGATATGGTACTTCAAGACCAATCTAATTTTTTATGAGATTTTTCATCATAGCACGGCATTTGGAAGCTTCTCCAGGAGTTCCAATAAATTTAAATTACAAAAACACATATGAATTATCAACATAAGCAAAAATAAATTCATGCACATACTTTATACTATGCACACGCAAATTGGTTTAAACCATCAATTTAACTTAATTTTGTATATTCCCGGGAATTAGTTGCTTCAAGCAACTTGAATCCTTCAGGGATTCTCTTATATACGTCATGATATATGGATCTAAAGAAATATAGGCTGTAAGGGCATCTATTAGATGCGTTTTTAATTTTTCATATTATGCCAGACTTATCAAAAATAATTGCATCCACCACAAGAGAGTATATCTCCTCACAATTAATATCAAGTCGTTTGGGTAAAACCTTGTGCGATAAGCCGTGCTTTGAATTTCTCTATTATGATTTCCTTTTTGCACAAATACCCATTTTTCAATCGACTGGTTCTACACCTTCTGGTGTACGGACTACAGGTCTGGAAAATATCTTGCTTCACTTGTGAATCTAACATAGCCTTAATCATGTTTCTCAATTTGACCAATCATTCTATGCCTACATTGACCACTAGATGTAGGTTCATGATCCTCATTATTTAGCGCCATATTATAAATAAAACAAATATTTCGTCGACGGTTATTTCACGTCGGTTCCATCTTATTTCTGACACTGTAGTTGAGATCTCATCATACTTATTTATTTCAGGTACCTGAGTTACTTCTGGAACTTTATCAATTTTGTCAGAAAAACCTCTTCTGGAGGATTTTCCTCTTCTTGAGGACTTTTAATATGAACCTCTACTAGAGGTCTTATTTTCTTACTCTTTGCTCCTTTTTCCCTATCGAGAATTTTATTTTCTTTTGGAACCAAGTATATTCTATGCTTCTGGCATACTTTAGATTCATTTGCATACTATTCTTGTTCTTCTGGAACATTAATTTGAACAGGAGCAATTGCAGCTGGTATACAAGATTTGGTCACTTTATGTGTCTGGCACTTGCATATCAATTTTCCTGCAAATGAATCATCTTTTGAACTTCAGGTTCATACTAATTTGTTTGAGGATCAACAACTATATATTGATAATATATTTCAATAATATCTTGATCCAGCTGCTTACTTTCTCCCCCTGATGTTGGGTAAACTCTATCGTCAAATGAACAAATCTCCAATCGTTAGTCAATGGTTTCAATTACTTTGTAATTGATGGAGATTTTTATACCCAGCATCTATTCCCAACCTTCTTTAAGGACCATCTTTACTATACTGTAGTGGAGCATTATATACTGTATAACCAATGGTCCGAAGATGGGAGTTACTAGGTTCGTGACCATGAACCAATTAAATGGGGAGACCTTATGATAACTTGTTGGCTTGATGCACACAAGTGTTGCTGCATATAAAATACCATTTTCTCAAACAGTAATATTTCATTAACAATGGTCCTGCAATCAATTATCAATATTCCCCCAGATGTATTTGGGTTTATTTCCAATGATATACATTATCCATTGAAAAAATATACCAGCATTATCTAGACATATAGTCTAATAACATAAGTAGGGATATGTACCCGCAAGTGGCTTAATCATCAAAATAAGTGCGCACAATGCCAACTTGCGTCACACAATAGACCATCTAGTCGATGCATCGTAAAAATTACCTAGATGGTCAACATGACGGATTTATTAGTCCGTGTACATGTCCCTGAATTATTTCCACACTTGCTGGTGATTCTAGGCCAATCTCATCTTATGAAGGCCATATAATTAATTTCGCAGCAAACAAACACGTGGAAATTCATTGATTGTAAAACTTCTGGTTTTTCAATGAATGACCAAATAAATTTCGTGCATCATTATTGACCTGGGATGGCCCATCCGGTCATGCCAAACAATAAGTCCATGTACCAACTTCAAGTTGGTGCCAGCTTCAGGCTGCTATTTATGTGCCAGCTTCAGGTTGGATATAATAACTTAGGAAAATTATTTACTAGCTTCTGGCTGGTGCATAGAAGCTACAAATCACATATCTATCTGCCAACTTCTAGTTGGTCTCAGCTGCGGGCTGTGCAAACTATGTATTTAAACGCTTAAAATTGCTAGCTTCAGGCTAGTGCATTCCAGCTTCTGGCTGGATATGGTAAGTTTCAATTACTCAATTGCTAGCTTCAGGCTGCAATGCATGTGTCAATATTAGGCTTATTTCTGCCACTCATGTCGGAAAAGATCAGAATTATTGAGCAATAATTAAAGTAGTGGCAAACTTTTCCAAAAATAAAACCTCGAAGATTGAAAAGCTTTGGAGTTTACTGACAAATAATGCAAAGTTTTTAATTACCGAAAAATCTTCTGGATCTTTTCGGAGACAGAAAAAGAGTCCACATTTGAAAAACTGACACCTAGCTGTCTAATCTCAAACTATAAGAAGGGGAGGCGGTTGAGACAGGAAAATGCAGAAAACTCAAAAAACTCAACAAGACAAGAAAAATGCCTTCCCCAGCTACTGTTTTCTTTGTTGAGGGTGCCTCTCTAGGAAGAAGGAATAGGTTAGCTTATAGCATGGTGAATGAGCAGCAAGAGGAATTACCGAATGATCTGGCGAGAATTCCTCATTTAGTGTTTGTTGTTGAACTTTATTCATCTAGGTTCTTTGTAACTCCTATGGAAGAAACATTCTTCCTAGAGGACCAAAACAATCTAAGGGCTTCCTTTTATAGCTCGGCTAACTCTATTATGTTTTTCATATCTAATAGACTGCAGGAATTTCAGCTAGAGCCTTGATGTCAAATTTTAAATCAAAACAGTTATTATCAGGTTTCCATGATGGCTCGGAGCGTCCCAAGGGTGACTGGGTTACCATCTACATGGCCTAAGGTACGACTTCTACTATGGAATTGCAAGGGTGTAGCAAGAAGGTCCCAAGATTTTGTGCATACCTTAAGGGATCTGAAGAATCAGTACAAGCCCAACATGGTACTGATTACTGAGACTTTGTGGCAAGCAGGAGAAAATCATGGTGTAATCCCACTCCGTTTTCCTGCAACGAATCGGTTTGAGATACCTGGAGAAAACAACATGGGTGGTATGTAGTTCTCCTGGAACGACAGTGTTAGGGTCAACATCAACAACGAGGCTCAAAGTTTTAGAGTCAATGTTGTACCCAATAGATAAATATCTGTATAAACTTATGTATGAGGACAATTCCTTTTTGAATGTTCTCCAGTTATGGATCCATTATGCAATAATAATATGCATATTTTTCCTTTGCCATTAAAACCTCATCCAGAGCCATAAGCACAATTAATTATACTGTCTCTTCAGGAAATAGAGTAGAGTCAATTCAACGGGATCCATAATAATCTCTTTTATTACTGTAAATGGGGGTTTCTGTACTCTTCAAGAGTATTAGCTCTTCCAGAGCGTAAATATATGATCTTCTAGATCATAGTAAAGCATGCGTTCTTTAGGAACATATTCAAGCTTATGCTCTTCTGGAGCGTATTAATTTTTTTTTTTTATTTCGAGATTGTACTATCACATGTTATGTGAAATAGTTGACATCCACACATATAACTCTCCTCCTTGGATGTTAACTTGCATTGTCTCCAGGACAAATGCCTGAGCTGTTATTCTACAAACGATTACAATAACAGTAAAGTAAACATAATAAAATAGAATATAACAAATAATAATTAAACAGAACATAAAACAAAAGCTTTCAATAAAAAAAAATGACTTGCGCCTTCAGGGTAAGCAAGAACAATCTCCATCTTCTGGTGGTCGTATAACATCCATCTTCTGGTGGCCATATCTTTCTTTAATTTTTCTCAAAGATCTGCGGGATCTTTTGGCATTAAGACATCCAGTCTTTGCTTTATTTTCTTTTTTATTGCTTCTTCCAGACGATTTGCATTTAAATACATTCAATGCCCATAATAAATTTCTTCCGGAAATTCTAAGGGCCTCCAATATTTGTAACAGTAACATAATTCCAAAATTAAGAAAATGAAAGACTTAAATAAAATAAATAATCATGGGCCTATTATTAATTAGCCCAATTAAAAATAAATAAATACAAATTAAATGTGATGGGCCTTGTATGAGCCCAAGCGAAATATAAATGAAATTAAAGCAAAAAATTGAATATAATGGGCCTTTTAATAGCCCAATCATAATTTAAATAAAAACATAAAATATGCTTACTCGATAAATCTTTCAGCAGTAATATATAATATATCATACTAATACATGGGCCTTTTAATAGCCCAATCATAATTTAAATAAAAATATAAAATATGCTTACTCGATAAATCTTTCAGCAGTAATATATAGCATAATAATAAAGAATATATAACATATATAGAAAGGATGAAAGTAGTAATAAGAAAAGTTTTAGAAATAAATACCTTAATAGAGTAGAGACTCGTGCTGATAACGTGTTATAAAATTGGGGAAGATTTTCACTATTTGATGAAATAATACAAACTTGATCAAACTTGATCAAGGTAATAATACAACTTTGGTAATAATAATACACTTTTGATAATGATATGTAGAAGAGAATAATAAATTTAGATGGAGGGAGATTGGAAGAGAAGTGTATGGAATGAAAAGAGAGTGAAGTTTATGGTGGGTTGTAAGTGTATAAAAGTGAAGGAACGAAGGGATATTTATAGTTAGAAATGGGAGGATAAAAATAAATAAGTATGATTAATTTAAAAGGATAAAATCAAAAGAAAGTTAGGTAAAAGAAGATGATATTAGGATTAGGACAAATGAAATTATGGAGGGTAATTAGCCAAAGAGATAATTCCAAGTAGAAGTTTGGTGTATGAGTAAAATATTTACTGGAGATAAATTCGGGTATAGTAAAAATAAATTTTACTGAATAGTAACAATGACATTCACCATAATTTATTTATAACATAATTGCTATAATATCCTCAAGCTAGATTTGTTTGTACATCATAAAGAATAAGTATATACAAATTATCATACCGGGGGTGCGGGAAAGCTAGTAACATGAAAGTTCCAAAGTGGAGACATGGGGGTACCATCACCGACCCGATAGCTTCCCACATGTTTCACTTGTTGGCATTCATTCCTCCTGATCGCTATCCATCCATTCTAACAACCAACTTTTCGGTCTGGATTTCATTATTAACAAAGATAACGACCACTACTAGTCCCAACGGAAGGGCCACAAAAAAAAATCCTCATTTTTTCCTTATTGAGAATGAGAAGAAAATTCAAAGTAAAGTAGTAAAACTCATTTTGTTGTTTTGGTTGGTACGGAGAGATGTAGAGTAAACCCCTTCTGAGTTGACTGGGGCCGGTGTATACAACTTCATACGTTTAAACTTTTATAGGGAAAATGTTAGGTGTGAGATCGTTTCCCTCTTCTAGGAGTTAATTGGGTTCTTGTATTTAAAGCAGCAGCCCAGGACTCTGAGTAAGACTTAACAATAACATACACCGCCTGTCAAAAAGAAAAGACTTAACATACACCGCCACCCCGAAACCCGAATCCCCTCGCCTCTCCCATCTGTTTCCAATATCCTTGAATTGAATGGAGGGTACCCAGTTGGAGCCGTGGTCCGACCTCAAAAACAAGGTGGTCCTCGTCACCGGCGCCTCCGCCGGCTTGGGCCGCGACTTCTGCCTCGACCTCGCCAAGGCCGGCTGCCGGGTCATCGCCGCTGCCCGCCGCGCTGATCGCCTCAAGTCCCTCTGCGACGAGATCAACCAGCTACCCCTCCCCTCCCCTTCTGCTGCCTCGCCCCGCGCCGTCGCCGTCGAACTCGACATCACCGCCGACGGACCCACGATCGATAAGTACATACAGTCTGCCTGGGACACCTTCGGTGGAATCGACGCCCTCGTCAATAACGCCGGTGTTAGAGGTTTCGGTTTCCCTACATTTCTTTTGCCAGTTTCTTACTCTGCTGATGTATTACTGTTTGTGTACACCTTTCTTTATTGTGAATACAATCCCGGTTTTTTTTTTTTTTTTTTTTTTTTTTGCTTTAGTCACCAAACTGTTGGGTTTGATGACAAATTTTGGTTCTTTTTTTTTTTTTTCTTTCCAAATTTTTTGGTTTAATGTGGGTTTAGGATGACTTTGACAGGTAACGTGTTAGACCCGCTGGAGTTGTCGGAAGGAGAGTGGGATAGTGTTTTGAGGACGAATTTGACAGGAACATGGTTGGTGTCAAAATACGTGTGTATAAGAATGCGAGATGCGAAGCGAGGAGGGTCGGTGATCAATATCTCTTCCATTGCGGGTCTTAATCGGGGACAATTACCCGGGGGTGTGGGCTATGCTTCCTCCAAGACGGCCGTGAATACCATGACAAAAGTCATGGCGATGGAATTGGGGGTGTATAAGATCAGGGTGAACTCAATATCGCCTGGGCTTTTCAAGTCTGAGATCACACAGGGTCTTATGCAGAAGGACTGGCTCCCTAATTTTGCATTGAAAGCTATCCCTCTAAGAACACATGGAACCAGCGATCCGGCTTTGACAACCCTTGTCCGCTACCTAATCCACGACTCGTCAGAGTATGTGACAGGCAACTTGTTCATTGTGGATGCAGGGGCTACGCTGCCTGGTCTTCCCATTTTCTCCTCACTTTGATGATTATGTCTCGTGTAAGTTAGTTTTAACTGCACTGTGGTAGACCAATTTTGTTAGTTTTTCTTCGGTTGGAAAAAGGGGTTCTTGATTTTGCATGGTTTCTTCAGTGTAATTGAATTGGAACAAGTTAGAATAATTTAGCGGACACTTATTCTATTGCTGCTCCTCTCTTCTTAATTATTCCTTCTTTCATGCCGCCGGTGAGCTTAGACTGCCCATTTCATCTTGCCGGAGCTGTTTTAACCTGGGGCACATGTATAACAACATACAATTTCCGAAGATACTGAGAGGAAATTTCTCAAGGGCCACCTATATACGTTAACCGCCGTTGCTCTGTTACTATATCATCTTACCCCTTGTTTGCATTTGAAAATGCACTCCTGTACAAATAAATAGAGAAAGGAAAAAGAAAAGAGAGAAAGGATGCACTCCTTTGAAAAAAAAAAATGAGGCAAAATAATTGCAAAGGTAGAACCAGTGCATCTGTTCGTAAAAGAAAATACTGTGCAAGTCAAAGTGAAAAGAAAAAAAAAAGGGGGGGTCTGGTACTATATGCTGTTGGTTAACGAACTTTTTTTTTTTTTTCAATTTTGACGAATGAGAGAACAACCATATAAAGGTATTCATGGCCTTTGCATCATTATCGTCGCACCAAATGAAGTGCTTTTTTTTTTTTTTATTACGACAATACTTTGGAATTGTTCGCGCACGAACAGCGAGCGACCCTCAACTCACCGATTCGACTGTTTGAAGAGCTAAACCGATGACCAGATTCGACCGTTGAAAGGCCGAACGGACGGTGTCGCGCGTCCTGGACTGGGTTTTGATGCTGACCTGTCGATCCGACCGATGAAAAGGCCAGACCGACAACCGAATCCGACCTTTAAATGAAGGGCCGAACGGACGAACGTCAAACGCCCTAAATCGGGTTTTGTGTTTTGGGTTTTCTAAGTTACACTAGACTAAGAAAGCATGATAAACTAATAAAAGGTAGAAATTGTTCTTCCATTGAGAAATTTTGCCATCCCGGTACAAGTGTTATCCATAACCTTATATAGGTTATCCGAAAACAATTGATAAAATCATAAAACGCCTAAAAACCTTATTTCAAATTCTAAACACCACTTGGAGCGGGATATCCTCTAATCCCGACACCTTCCCTTTTAACTTTCAAATACGAAAAGAAATCATAGAAGATTGTGCAGGCTCTAACGATCTGTGGAATTTCCTGATCACAAGTCAATCCTTGATTTGCCAATATCCAAACTCACGATTCAAATTCAAGTCCAAGGATCGATCCTTGACCAGCATAAAACATCGAACTTAGAAAGATATCAATCCCAATCTAGCGCCCCCGACCTGTATTGGATATCGGGCTTAGTCCAATGAAAGACGAGTGACCCAAGGCACCGATCCTAGCCCGATGAATGACATCGGTCCTGGACCTGTGGATGACATCGGTCTTGGACCTGTGGATGACATCGGTCTTGGACCTGCGGATGACATCGGTCTTGGACCTGTGGACGACACCCCTGGACCAGTAGTGGACATCGGTCTTGGACCAGACAAATGGGCCTTTACGATTTTGGTCTTGGTGTAAACAGGAATTTAAATAACCTGGATGCTATATAACTCGGGGCCAAATGAAATGCTTGAAGGTAACAAAAAATTGACATGGCCATGTCTTTTTCATTGCACATGTTGATGATTTTTAGAGTCATAATTAACTCACAAGGCAACGTGCATCGCCGAACAGGCTACGAAACGCCAAGGAAAAGCAGACAATAGGTTTTAGAGAGGTCCAATGGTGGAATCCTACTTCTTAATTTCTAGTCTAAAATGAAAGGTCCACTTCCTTTGTCAAACATATTGCTCCCGCAAGCAATTGTGCAAGTCCTATTCTTTCAACGTTCGAAACATGTCACTTATGACACATTAACAATTTTTTTTTTTTGTCGAAATCGCTTTAACAAATTGACCATGTATCCGATCGGCTAACTCTATATCAACCAAATCATATAGTTTTCTTGTCAAATATTCTTTATCCAGTAGAAGAGTTAACAGAATTACAGGAGTGATTTCAACTGAGATTTGACCCTACATGTAACAGTCTGGGTAAAATTTTTGATTTTTACCGGGACTGTAAAAGTCTTTTTACCGTAATTTACTGTTGAATTAATCTTGGGTAATTAATTCAAGGTGAATCGGGCGTCGTTTTTCGAAACCGAGAGTTTTCCCGCGCTCGTGATTTTTCCGTGGATTTTTTGGGCCTAAGTCGGTATTTTTCGGGTTTCGGAATTTCTCGGAAAAACACACCGAAAAATAACTAAGGGGGTATCAGTTATTTTCTGGTCCGGATCGGACTCGCTTAATAATGCAGACAAACTGCATTACTAAGGAATCACATGTCAAACAGTAAAAACAATGGTTTAAAGCCGGTAAAGAGGAAGGGGGGAGGAAGAGAAGAGGGAAAAAAAAAAGAGAAAAGGAAGAAGAGAAAAAAAGAGAGGAAAAAAAAAAGAAGAAGAAAGGAAAAAAAAGAGAGAAAGAGAGGGAGAGGAAAAAAGAAAGAAAGAAGGAAAAAAATGGAGAGAAAAGAAGAAAAAAGGGAATCAGAAAGGAAAAAGAAAAGAAGAAAAAAAAAAGAAAAAGAAAAAGGGAAGGGGGGCTGCCGCCGCCGTCACCACCTTTCCTTTCTCCTCCACAGCCGGCCACCTACCACTCCCTGCTCGCTCGCCTCACCACCGCGCAGAGGAGACGAGACCAAAGCGTGCCGCCCGAGCCCCGTCGTCTCCCCGTGTCGTCTCTCTCGCTCGCCGCCGCTTCTCCTCGCCGCAGCGCCACCTGACGAAGCACCCGCTTCCTCGCACCGACCGCCTGCAGATCGTCGCCGCCCACCAGACGAAGCCAGCCGCCGCCCTCTCTCCATCTCCGAAGCGCGTCACCTTGGTCACCGCCGCCTCGACCTCGTGCCTCCCCTTCCGTGCCGTCAAGCAGCCACCCTCGCCGTCGATCTCGCGCCACCGCCTCCTGCTCAAGGGGAGCTCGGGGAAGGAGATGACCCGTTTGGCTGGGTCATGGTAACGGGCCGACCCGCGCATAGTGAGGGTAGCTTGGGCTGTGTGGGTTCGGCCTTGGGCTGGGCCTTGGCTGGCAGGCTGCTGGCTGCGCGCGGGCCTGCTCATGCGGGCCTGCTGCTGGTCTTGGCAGCCTTGGCACCTGGGCCCTGGGATGGGCTGATTGTGTTATGGGACTGGGCTTGTACTATTTGGCCCAGTCCGATTTTTTTAAAAAAATATAAATATAAATAATAATAATAACAAATAATTAAGATAATAATAAAATCTTATATATATATTTATAATCTGAAAAAAAATATATAGTCTACATAAATCATATTTTCTGGAAAAGTAAATATAAAATTATATGAGTATATTTTTTAGAAAGAAAATAAATATATGTTATATGATTTTAAGCAAAATAATGATCTTGACATATTATTATTTTGGATAAATTAAGGTAACTATGTTATGGTTATTTTAATAATAATATGGTAAGTATGAGTTATAGTATTTTGGGAGGTATATATATATATGTGGTATATGGATATGTTTTACTAAGAAAATAATAATAGTAATAATAATAATAATATAATGAAATGAATACATTGACATATTATTTTGAGAAAATGTAATTATAAATGAATTTCCTTGAAAAATTATTATAATAGTAATAATTTTAGAAAAGGGGTATACATACTATGGAAATGTTTTGAAAATAAATATGGTAGTGTATACATAATAATATCTCTTTGAAAAAAAATAAAATAATAATACTTGGTAACTATATTTTGGCAAGCATAATAAATTTTATGGAAATGATAACGTATAACCAAGGGGGGTTTGATTTATAAGTTATGGCATCATAGCATACCTATTATGTGCATCTTATGTGTGTATTTATTATTTGTTATATAGGGTTGATATCGAGCAGTTCCGGTGGAACCGGCTTTGGACCGATTGATGTTTCGAGAGTTAAGTAACAGGCCAAGGTGAGGTTAAGTAAATATTTATATACTCCCCGTGATAACAAGTTGCTGTTTGTTTGCTATATGTGATATTTGCTGGTATGAAACTTTGTGGCTGTGTATGGTTGTTGTGTGATGAATTAAGTTGATAATTGTTGCCGTTGATGTTGTTGAAATTATTGTTGTTGTTGATATTATTGATGATGTTGGAATTGTGGATATAAGTAAGACTATTACTGTTGTTGACTGTGAGAAATGTGTAAGTTGAGTACCAAGGGTACCAGTATAGGAACAGTTTGGAATAAGTTTGTATTATCCAGACGAGCGGAGAGGCTGCGAGCCTGCTCGGGATAATGAGTTGATGGTTGGTTAACAGTATTGTGGTATCAAGACTAAAATAGTAATATTAATAAAATGGAAACACTTAGACATCTAGTAAGTCATGGTTAAATGTTGGAACAGCCAGATGGTAGTCTTTTATTTATGGTGCTGGGGGAGAGTGTGCTTGGGGTCTGCTCCCTGTCTGTACCAATTATTATTTTTAGGCGCTGGGGGAGAGTGTGCTTGGGGTCTGCTCCCTGTCTGTGCCAGTTATACGTGGAGGTACTAGGGCGGGGTCCACGGGCTAGCTAGCTTGACTACCAGGCGACGACCATCATTTAACTTGTGATAGGGGCCCTAATAATAAAATTGGAATAGCGTGTCTAGAATCACATGTGTGTCATTTAAGGTTCGTGAGAACCTTTGTTAATTGTTGGTGATGTGACTTGGGAATTTACGGTTGTCGTATATGTATATTTGCTTATGGGTTTTACCCGGTGGGCACTTCGGACTCACCCCTCACCTGCGGGCTTTCATCCCGTAAGTTGAGTTATTTTTGGTTCAGGTATATTGCATTCCAGACAGGCTGTGGCATTATCCCTTGGACAGGACTCGGATCCATTAGTTGCATCATGGGTTGCATACAGTGTCTTTGTGAGTTGTTAAGTCTTCCGCTGTGCTGTTTAATGCTATTGTTGGGCCATTGGGCCGGTTGTGTTGTTGTTGATGTTTCCGGGGTTTGGGTGACATGTTTTGATGTTGGGCCGATGGGCCAGGTTTTTGATGTTTATGTTGTGACATTGGGCCGTTGGGCCGGTTTCTTGGTTTTACTCATTGATATTTTCTTTGGGCCATTGGGCTGGGTTACTTGTTATATTTACTGTCGTTACAGTTCCGGCACGTGTTTACTATGTACGGTAAATACGGATCGGGGCGTTTCACTACAAAACAAAAAAAAAAACTTAAAACTTCCTTTCCATGGGTAGTTTGGTTTGGACGAAAAATTGTTAAAGGGGAGGAGTGAATAATCTACTGGATTTGGATGAAGAAATGTGAATTCTGGTTTTCACTACTCAGGCCGAATCTGGCAGGATTATTATATTTAGGGTTGGTGTCCAAATACGTGCGTCTGCACTTGCGTCAGCGTCACCCTCGTCACGCTTTGCGAGGAGGGTTTGTGTTGTGTGATCAATATTTCTTCCAATAAAGTATAAAGTTCTTTTCATTAATCGTCGTGAGAAGGTATTTGAGTGTTGTGGCCTTCTGCGCTTCCTCAAAGGCTGTTGAGCTTCTATGACTATGAGTAAAGGAGGCGAATGTACTTTTGGCCTCAACTTCTACATTTATTTCCATTGTTCATCTCAATTCTTTTTTGTCTCTCTTTTTTTTTTTTTGTCTCAATTATGTTCCTTGAGCGTTATATATTGCCCCGATGATGTGCTTCAACAACTTTGCTGCTAATGTGGCACACGAAAAAACCGGTGCACGTGTCAAATGTTGTATGGCGCGACTTGATTTTTTAAAGTGAGGCCCATCTGCTACCAATGTTTCTTTTATTGATTCAAAAAGTATTTAAAAAATTAGTTCATCCATATTTGAGTTTGTTAAGCCAATAAAAAATCATCAAATCTCAAAATAACATTGCATACATTGCGTTACATTTATGAAGATTTGTTGTTTGCAAAATTGGATCAATTTATCCTTGATCTAAATTATAGTTAAAATTAAGTATAATTAATATAGATTTAATAGAAAATACGTCATGTCAAAACTTGCCAAAAGTTAGAATTGTTTATGGGATAAATTAAGTGATGTGGGCGAATAAAAATTGGCAAGTTTCTATTCTTGAATTGGTCCAATCTTGCAAATTCAAGGGGCAAATTGACTCAATTTTGAAAACATAAACATTGAACAAAATTGAAATTCAAGAGACAAATTGATCTAAATTTATAAATATAGAAATTCAATCGACCCAAAATAAAACTTAGGAGACAAATTGATCCAATATGTATAACACATGGATGAAATTTGAGATTTCTGCCTATTTGGAGAGCCTTCCAAGACAAGCTTTCGACTAAAACACATTTAATCAAACGTGGTTTTCTGGTTTTCTTGATTCTATATGCGAGGTGTGCCGGGACTGGGAAGAAAATTTGGGTTAAACACCTTTTATATACTTCGAGTTTTCCTTTTGTCCCGATCGTATACCTCGGAGTTTCTGTGTCACTTTTATGTACCTTGAGTTTCAATTTCTGTCCCTTTTGTATACCTCGGGCAGCCCGGACGATGATATGGCCATCTACCCGGGTCCACTTGACACGTGGCATAATGCCATTGGTGCCATGTCTGTGTAGGACCCACAAACTAGAATATTTGAGAAATAAGGTGGGACCCATAATAATATCCATTTTGTGCCAATAGAATTGTGACACGTGTCAAGTGGGCCCCGGTAGATGGCCATGTCATCGTCCGGGCTGCCCGAGGTACACAAAAGGGACAGAAATTGAAACTCGAGGCACATAAAAGGGACACAGAAACTTTGGGGTATACGATCGGGACAAAAAGAAAACTCGAGGTATACAAAAGGTGCTTAACCCAAGAAAATTTGGAGCACGTGTACTCTATATTGCAACCAAGCTAAAGTCTGGAAGCTGCAGAAATTTTTTGATTAGTTTCGATTGATACATGTCAAAGAACTAGTCTCCGCCAATGGTTTTCTGAGAAGTGATTTGATTTTAGTTCAAGCAATATGGAGAGATGTACGATGATTCTATGGGCGCTATTGTCCTCACCTAACTGCCTACGTTTCCCTGAGAAAACAATGACCCGGCTGCAGGTCTTAATTTAACATGGCTAAAAGGACACCATATATGTACAGGCCTATATTAAGAAATCCATCTTGGCGTGTCCGCCTCAATCTTGGCCTATATTAAGGTAAATGTGGATGCTGGGATATTTAGGTCTGGAGGATGTGGTTTGCGTATGGTCATTAGAGATATGTTGGTGGAACTATCATGGCACTTGGCCGTAGAATTAATGATCAACTAACTATGGAGATTGCAGAAGCTAAGGCCGTCCTCTTTGGTCTTGAAATGGCAGCTTCTTTGGGTTTTCTTAATGTGGAAGTTGAATCAGACAACTTGAATATCATTAATGAGAACAGCGGAATCTGGTCTGATGTTGATGGAGATCTCCCTCTTCTCCACTAAGCAATTTTTAAATTCACTCCCAGGTCAGCCAATGGATTGGCACATGCAACAGCGCAGTTAGCAAAAAATAGTGAGCTAGAATGTGTCTGGTTGGAAGACTTTCCTCCAAGGCTCCTAGCCTACCATCTATTGCTAAACGTGATGCACGATCTTAATTATCTTGAATTAATAATACAAGCTGATGCATGATTCCTCAAAAAACATTGACTCATGATATATAAGTAAAGGTGAGCGATCATTCCTATGTCAGTAGCGTGCAAGAAATCTAACAACCAATTTATCTGAAAAAATTAACAACGATAAAAGACTAACTACCACAGCAAGTACAAGAACCACAAACATAAAGAAAATAAGAGATTGAGTTCCTTTTTGCTCTCTGAGTTCAATACATTTTATCCCCGGAAAATTGGTATTTTAACTACCCAAATTTCGTTATTCATGGGTTCAGCATTGTTGGTTGGACCAA
The DNA here is from genome assembly GCA_028386065.3 of Turnera subulata. Taxonomy (NCBI): domain Eukaryota; kingdom Viridiplantae; phylum Streptophyta; class Magnoliopsida; order Malpighiales; family Passifloraceae; genus Turnera; species Turnera subulata. The sequence goes on along the minus strand of JAKUCV010001525.1, from coordinate 242,053 downwards.
TTCTGTATCCGTTGAGTGATGCAACTCGTGGATGATCCACAAGTGACAACATTAGGATCAGTCAATATTTTTTTCTATTTTTTTTGTTATTTTTTGGCACAAAAAGAAAATGAAACATGACTTTTTCCCCCTAATCCACTATTCTCCCTACTCCCTTCGCACCTTCGCACTTTCTAGTTGGTATTTGTCTTTTTGCCTTCCAAAATTTCTCCTCGTATCAAGGTTTCATTTTCATTGGTTTTTTTACGCAGTGTTCTAATTCGTACGCATGATGATGGTTTTATCATATGTATTCATGCCCACCACCGTTAAGAATTGTAATTCTAGTTGGTCCAACTTGACTAGACACTACAACAAATCCAGTTATAGGAGACATTTTTTGTGATGACGTTCTGGAATTCGTCTCCTAAAATGGTTTTCTGGTGATGAAAAAAGGATAATATGTTACCGATGTAAAACGTTTTGGTGACAAGGACAATTCATCGCAAGTAATTGACATTCCATCCCAAAAAAAAATTATTTGGTGACAAGAATCAAAATCGTCACCCTATTTCGTCACTAATAAATTGGAGCCAAATTTTATGGCGTCAAGACATGAAGAGAAAAATTTTAGTGACGAATGGAATTACTTAATCTACGAATTATAACACGTCACCAATAATTGGATTATAGATGACGCAATTTTTGCATTATTATACAATAACAACCACGACGGTTAAAATATTTTCGTCAATTTTCTATCAATTTTGGCATAAGTGACATTTTCTTGATGATATTTCCTATTGAAAGAATGGTGACATTTTCTTGATGATGTTTCCAAAATTCACTTGTTGGAGAAAAATGTTTTTTGGAAGATAGGTGACATTTTCTTAATGACGTTTCCAAATTCCGTCTCCCAAAAGTATTTTGCAGACGATAAGACAAAGTATGTCACCAATGTGTTTCAATTTTATGGCGTAAGTATTATTATCACAAATAGTTATAATTTCATCTCCAAACATTCTATTTGGCGACAAAATTATAATTGCCACATAAATTCGTCACTTAAAATTTGGAGCAAAAAAGTTTTGGTGCAAGAAAATGGAGGGAAACATTTAATGATGAAAAAGAATATATCGTCTACGTAATATAAAATATCACCAATAAACGTCGAATTAGCTAATTTTTCTGTGACGGAAACAAAAACTAGGTAAAGGTAAATAAGTTTACAATTTCTCTATGAGTAATAGATTTACTGTATAATTTAATATGAAAAGGCAATAATAGTATAGTAACATCAACTATTTTAATTAACGTATACAATAATTTTATTAAATTTTTCTAATATAAAAAATAACTAGAAAATAAATCTTTGTTTGCGGTGTAAAAGAAAAATTTAAAAATAGAGGAATAGTTAGAAAATAAGACATTATGTATAGAGGTAAATATAGATATTTTTCTTGCATATTAACATAATGCATTATTTATTAAATTTTTCTAACATAAAAATTAAATAGAAAAAATTCTTCGCGGTGCAAAAGACAAATTAAAAAATAGAGAAATATTTATAAAATAAGACATTATGTATAGAGGTAAACGTTAGATATTTTACTTACATATTAACATAAAATTATTAGCATCAGTTTAGAAAGAAAAGCATGTTGAACTGGAAAGGAAAATAGTTGTAATTTTTTAAAAAACGTCGACAACTCCATACAAAAAGGAAGCAATGAGAAAAGAAAGGAAATACTTATATTGACTCAATAAATGCATAGTGTTGGTATTAAAAACCCTAAAGCACTCTAATTTCACCTCATTCATTTGATAACGGCCTCCCCTCCTTCTTCTCTTCTTATTTTCTTTTTTTTTTCTCTCTCTTCTCTTGTCCTCTTTCTATCTCTTTTTGCTTTTTTCTCTTTATCTACAATTTTTTATTCTCATTCTTCTTTAAACAGATCATATTCAAGTCCCTCCTCCATGTATTTGTGAGGGTTTGCAGTATGATTGTATGGGAATAGCCCAAAGTAGATTTGTAAGACAGTAAGCTACTGGCCTTTGAGGCCGTTATTCTACCAAAAAAAAAACAGATCATATTCTTGATATATTCTTGATATTTATTGTGTGTTTGAAGGAGTTAAGACAATATGGAAGAAAAGTTTCTTATAAAGTATAGAAGGTGAGTGTTTTGTTCTTCTCAATTTGAATTTTTTTGTAGCAATGGTGAATTCCACTGATCTGAATGGGAGGTTAATTGATTTATTATTTTTGCTTTGATCAAATTTTGCAGGAAGTCTACAATACAATATCGCAAGGATAGATGCACATGGATTCAAGGATGAATGCTGGCCTGAAGGGATCGTAGAGATTTACAAGATAGGTTATAGAATTTGAGAGAATGTATTGATAGTAAACAAATGATGTATCTTTTTTATGTATTTTATAAATTAGAATTTTGTGATTAAAATACTATGTTGGATGTTGAATGTTTAAATGTATTTTGGGTGAAATTTCTTATTACATATTTCATATATGAATCATCTCAAAATTTCTTACAGTAGTGATGAAAACAGGTGTGCCTAATTTATTGTCTCCAAATTAATCACAAATTAAGAAATATATCATTCACAGATTAGGAAATATATATTCCCCAAATTAGGAAATATATGTTTACAAATGAAGAAATACATCTTCCCCAAATTAGGGAATATAAATCAGGAAATATATCACTATAAATCAGAAGATATATCATTTACAAAATAGGAAATATATCTTCTCCAAATTAGGAAATATAAATTAGAAAATATATCATTATAAATTAGGAAATATATTATTTCCTAATTAATTACATTAATGACGCCACACAAAATATTAGTTATGTCCCCAAAATAATTTTTCTATAACTCAGTGTGAAGGGATTGGTGACATAATCGACATATTAGTGACATAAAATATTACCTTTCGATGACGAATATTTCTGGATGTACCCAAATTTCGTCTACAAAAGGTAAAATTATTAGGTACGAAACTGCTTATTTCGTCACTATACCCTTTAGCGACGAGGATCTACGGACGAACCTCGTGACGAAATTTTTTTGTCTCCTATTTCTTTTGAAGACAAAAATTGATTATTAGAGACGAAAAATATCGGTCTTCTATTATCAAATTTCTTGTAGTGAGAACCAGGCCAACATGATTGTTTTGTAATTTTAATTTAAGGAGTCATGTTTTTGTAATTTAAATCTAACAAGGAGTTTTGTTTCCGATAAATACATAAAATTTTAGTTGGTAAGTTTTCTAATAGACATTGAAGAAAACGGCAAAATGGATCTTCCAATTTTAGAGAAGTTAGAGGAGTAGAAATAATTACTATCTTTTTTTTAAAAAAAATTATTAATCACATTCTTTTAGCTTTTTAATATAAAAAGATAATATTCATGAGTTTGTAAAATAAAGAGTGTTAACGTCAAAGGATGCCTCTCTCTAACCTTTTCCTCTTCCTTCGCTCTGAAACCTAACCCTCCCCTCCATTAACAAGCGTCGCAACCTACTGTATCGCCTCTTCCTTTACCCAACCCGACAACGGCTGTACGTTTTTTCTTCACCACGCATGCGTCAATAAATAACATGCCAAGTTATTTCTCCCTCACGAGATTGGCTCAGAAGCTTTCTTAGGCTTATTAGTTTTTGGTTTCTTTCAGATTTATGTTTGGAAGACGATTTCCACAGTGTAGTTCAAATTTTCCGCCTCCTAACTTGCCTTATGTCTAGACGGATGGCAAGAGTAGAAGACGAGCTCCGAAAGGAGGACTTTGTGGTCAGCCTAAAGAATGTCCCATACGCCTCACCTTCTGATGCTGTGGAGCAGAGGTTTGGCGACTTGATAACGCGTGCGGGCCTAGTAGGTAGTAAGATTTACTCTAACCGATCTTTTGTCGCTGGTACCGTTAAGTCAAACTTAAAGAAAATGTGAGACATCAAGGAGAATTTTATGGTGGCAGAAAAGGGTGACAATGTGTTTTTGTTTGATTTTGAATTTGAGATTGATTGCGAAAAGGTATACAGGGGGACCCCATGGCTAATGTCAAATGTTCATTTGAACCTGAATCGGTGGTCCCCTAAGATACCTCTTAATCGTATTCCTATGCGTCTTTCTCGCTTCTGGGTGCAATTGCACAATTTACCAGTTGATTTCCTGGATTACTTGAAGATTAAAAAACTATGTAGTGTTTTTTCTAGTACGGTTGAGATAGATGACAGAATCGAAAACTACATGGGGTGGAATGGATTCGTCGGAGTCCATATTGAATTTCTCCCTGAGCGTCCACTGATTGTGGTGGTATAGGCTCTAGATATATTGGAGGGTAAACATTGGGTGAAGGTGCATTATGAACGATTGGGAGAGTTCTGCTACAACTGTGGCCGAATCACTCATCCCACTAAGAGATGTGACAGACCGAGAAGGTAGATCTATAGGGAGGAGCAGGAGTCAGTGCTGAGCTTTGGGCCTTGGCTCAGAGCAAAAGAGATAACAATGAGGTTTATGCCGAAGATATGGAAAGTGATCCCAGGGCTCTCCAAGCCGTCCACATAGAGCACCCCAATGCCAACTGAGGCAGAGCAGACGATTACTATAGATTTTCTGCAGGTGGTACAGGCTGCTGGTGGTTGTGAGGAGATATCAACCACGGGGGGGGAAAAAAAAAGAAGAATTGGGAGTATCCGAGGGACGAAAGAGGGCAACACCATTGTCGAGGGACGTCACGTAGGATGGGTTAAGTCAATGGCAGAGTTGGCAGCCTCAATTAAAAGAGAGGTGCCGGCCTACTCGGCTGCTAAAAAGCTGAGCTGGAAACGCTTGGCCAGAGCTACTCAGGTGACACGATCTTTCTGCAGCTGAGCTCTAGCGTAAAGAAGAAATGGAGGCATGGGTGCTCGACACAGTGGCCTCGGTGCAGGATGACAATCCACAGGTTTCAAAGCTGATGAGTGATGCAATAAAAGCTGATCCTTACGGGAGCAACGAATTCGCAAAGAAATGAGGGGTAGGGGATAGTGGCTGGGAAGTCTCTCTTTCACTTCCTCGAGCCACACTTCTTTTATCACCTTAAGGTGAGTTTTCAAGATGCTTTTGAAGGTTTGCAAGGAAACTTTGGGTTGGTTCTGTGTAAACCCCTTTTTTGGACATCAATACTGCGTGGTGCTAACGTCTCTGGAGGCGAAGCAGCTATAACGGCCTATACTCTTTTACCTTGTTTCTGGTATGCTTGTAAGAAGAAGTCAAGGCCTGTGACATTAGCCATGGCTCGAAGATTTCAAGAAGTTTCTTCCATGGCATGTTTAAGTCCCACGGGACAAGTCGGAGGCAAAATTGATACCAACCAATCAGACGTCGGCTTGCTTCACATCACCCATCATCAATGGCCGTTTTCGAGCGAATTGTAATAGCCGCGGATGGACTATATCTTCCTATTGTTTCCTTTCATCTTTCGATCTTTTTAAAATACTAGTTTTTTCTGCACGTGGCATAGTATTATATTCTTTAAATTATGTCCTATCGTATTAATCATTATTTTGAGAAGAATTTACAAACAAAAAAGACAAATATTATTTTATAATCTAGCAGGGAGAGTGAAATAGGAATTTATAAATCAATTATTGTTAATAATATTCGAAGATGTTATTCTTGTTCATAGTTTGCGCTGACAATTCGGGTATTCTCCCCTATAGTTTTATTGTTTTCCAGTAATTATTGTTCTTCATAACTCTTGGTAGTTGTTGAAAAAATACAAGTAAAGTTTTATATATTAATCATTATCTTGATAGAATTTATATATAATGTAGATGCAATTTTTTTTTTCTCCATAGTTCTTATAGATAATAGATTACAAAAATCTATGTCGTGAGTTCTTATGATTGTCCTTCTCTAGGAATATTTTTTTGGCAGATCTTATTCCGGTGTTCGTAGTTTTTTTTTTTGATGTAAACGATAGTTTATTGCTCACCAATCAGCCTATGATGAAATTAGTCATAAAAAAAATGACAATTCTACCACAGCTGACAGACATACACACAATTACACTGCGAGAAAATATAGCTTATACAAGAATGGATTTACATCTTGTACGAAACCACACCTGCTCACTAACCGCATTGATAAGCATACCAGATAAGTGGTACTGATAACTAAGTTGAGTAGCTTTGAACCAAATCAGAGTCCTTAGTAACACAAATTCCAACATCACACCCCAATCCACATCATTGGCATGATAAATAAGCATGTTCTTTGCCAGCCAAATAGACCAAATTCCACGTAGAGAATAACCATCTAGGGCCCCTTGAACGCATAAACTCTGCTAACCTCATCCATTGTTCACACAACACCTCTAGGAATTGAGGCGCACACCACCTACGATTCCTGTTCGTAGTTTTTGCTAACTCTTCGGCAGTGCATTGTCATAGTTTTGTTATTTTCCAACAATTATTGTCCATCATAATTCATAATTATTGTTGAGAAAATATAAATAAAAAATTTTTATATTAATTATTTTCTTAAGAAGAACTTATATATAATGTAAACAAAGAGTGTTTTTTTTTGATAATTTAGACAAACGGATACACATTATTTAGAAAATAATTTTAATATTATAATAGAAATTTATAAAACAATTATTGTTAGTAATATTTGTTATTCCTATAATATTATAAATTATATAATTTTAATTATATAATTTATTATTAAAGAATGAGATTATTAAATTATATTATTTTTTTATGGTAATTGTTCATGTTGGTAATTTTGGTTAACTATTTCACTTTACTTTAATTTTTTTCATATTTCTTGTTTATAATAACTAAAAATACATCAGTCATGAATTCTTGTTATAATTATTTTTCTGTTATATTTTTTTTGTAGAAATTGTTATTTTTCGTAGTTTTCGTTAACTATCCGACTGTTCTTCGATTGTTTTTCTTCATAGGTCTTATTGATAATAAATTAAAAATATATCTGTCATAAATTTGTGTGATTATTCTTCTTTATAATTATTCTATTTTACAGATGTCATTCTTGCTAATAGTTTTTGTTTAACTCATCGAATATTCTTCCCTATAGTTCTATTCGTCTTAATAAAATAAGAGTAATCTTAATTTATTATTTATAATAATTAGTAAGATTATGAAACACCCCGACCCGTATTTACCGTACACAGTAAACACGTGCCGGAACTGTGACAACCCAACCAGACAAAGCCCAGCCTACAGTGAATACAACAGGAATACGGGCTCAACAGCCCAAAATAATAAACATCAATAATAACATATCCGGCCTATTGGCCCAATAATAGTAAAAACAATGCACAGCGGAAGACTTAATAACTCACAAAACACTGTATGCGACACTGATGCAAACTATGGATCCAAGCCCTGTCCAAAGGATAACGCCGCAGCCTGTCTAGAATGCACCAACCTGTACCAAAAATAACTCATCCTACGGGATGAAAGCCCGCAGGTGAGGGGTGAGTCCGAAGTGCTCACCGACGAAGGAAAGATAATCAATATGCAACTATAACTACTCAAGTCAAACACAGGCTAAATAGCCAAACACACCAAAACACGACTCGACCCAAAACCGGTCCAAGACCAAAAAGACTCAAATAAAATCCAATCATCCAATTTTATCTTTCCGGGCTTCGTCACGGATAAGCTAGCGGCCAGACCTGGTTATCAACACATTCCGGGTGCCAGACCAAATCCAGAGAACCCAGGGATCGACATCCCAAAAATACGAACCCCGGGATAGACATCCCAAAAATAATCACGGGATAGACATCCCAAGCATAGACATGCTTATCACAAGTAACCCAGGTCAAGGCCACCACGAAACAGTCTTAAACCATCGAGTCGTACCACTACTTACCACGTGACAATTATGTTATCGTCATCAAAATCAAATCACAGGGATCAACATCCCTAACCAAAATACCGGGATAGACATCCCATCCAAATCCAAGGATCGACATCCTCATCACAATTTATTATTAATTCCGTTATACTTATATCAAAAAGACGCAAGGATAAACATCCAAAAACCAATCACAATACTGGGATAAACATCCCGACAACAATCAAGACAATGGGATAAACATCCCGAAACAAACCACAACAATTGCAACAACCAACAATACAGTAATCAACAAACACGATAACCGAGTAATACAGGCACATATTGAAGGAAATCCATCCTCACCTTGGCCGATTACTCAACTCCGGAAACAATGACCGGTCCGACGCCGGCTCCTCGGGAAACTGCCCGATATCCGAACCTATACCACAAAATAATATACACTCACATAAATGCACATAATCGGTATACTATGATGCCAATACTGCGAAATACCCATCCCGGTTCTTATCCGTTATTATTATCTTTTACCGAAAATATTTTACCGTACGTATTTCCGAATATAATTTCGGTACCATACTTTAATTAAAACTCTTAAAAATAATTTCATAAAATAATTATAATTTTCCAAAATAATAAACATCATAATTTTCCTAGGAATTATAACTTATATATATATTCATCCCAAAGTTATTTCCATAAAAATGTTATACTTGCCAAAATTTAATTACTAAATATTATTATTTTAGGAAAATTATTTCCAGAGAATATAACTATATGACTTATTTTCTGAAAATAAATATGAATTTATAAATACACATACATATATTTCCCAAATTATTCTCGTATGCATAAATATTATTTATTTTCCATATCTCATATTTTCCCAAAATATTTCCAATTAAATCATGTATATAATTTTTTTCCAAAAATTATTTAGTGTCAGGAAATAATTATTAAAACCAGATTATATTTTATTTTATTTTTATTATTATTTTATTTTTATTTCTGGACTGGGCCAAGTCCAAGCCCAGCCCAAGGCCCAAGCTAGAGCCCAGGAGCGCACAGGACAAGCCCAGACCCATCTGACCAAGCCCACAAAATTCACAACCCAACAAACACAGCCCATACACATAACCCAACCCACAAAGCATCGGGTCAACCCGACCCATATCGTCAACCACCCGGGTCTGCTCACAACCCGATTCCTCACCTTGGTTGCAGGCGGCAAGGCATGGCGGGGCGCGAGCAGGCGGCGACTCGCGGGGCAGGGCGTGGAGCGACGGCAGTAGGTGGGTCGTGGCGGCGTCGATGTGTGGACAAAGGGGCCAGCGTCGTTGCTGCTGGCAGTCGTCGGCAGCAACAAGGAGAACGGCGACGATGGTTAATGGCGTCGATGCGAGGAAGAGGAAGGGCGAGGGCTACGCGTCCTGGCCGTTGGCGGCAACAGGGGCAGCTGCGGATCTCCTCTCGGTGTCGTGCGAGGAAGGAGGTGAAGAAGGTGGCTGGCGGTGGTGACTCGGGTGGCAGTGTGTGGTGATGGTGGCGGTCGATGGGCCGCGGGGAGGAGAAGAGGAAATGGTGTTGGATTTTGTTATTATTTATTTTTCTTTTTCCTCTTTTTTTTTTCTTTCTTTTTGGTTCTGGGTTACACAATGTAGGTTGTGGTTTGCAGAGGAATGAAGGAGATGGTACTGGGTATGGTGGTCTTTTGTGAGTTTGCAAAAGGGAGGATGAGTTTTTATGAGTAGAGAAAGCAGGTTGCATGGTCACGGGCATCACAAACAACTCACAGGCATGACAGGAGGAGGCAGTCACGAGATACAAAGGGAAAAGGCGGCTGCAAAACTTAATCATGCAGGTAGGTCGTGTACCGACCGGACCAGAAAATAACTGATACCCCCTTAGTTATTTTCCGGTGTGATTTTTCTGAGAATTTCGGGACCCAAAAAATACCAACTTAGGCCCGAAAAATCCACGGAAAAATCACAAGCGCGGGAAAACTCTCGGTTTTGAAAAACGACGCTCGATTTACCTTGAATTAATTACCCAAGATTAATTCAATAGTAAATCACGGTAAAAAGACTTTTATAGTCCCGGTAAAAATAAAAAATTTTACCCGGGCTGTTACAGTCTACCCACCTTAAAAAGAATTTTGTCTCCGAAATTTCGTCTTATCCGTGGGTCCTACCATGATAAGCTTCTGACACACTCTGCCAGGAGTCCAATCTCAACCCGAGATACCGCTTATACCCTTAAGCGACATCTCATCCTCTTATAAATACCAAACCTCATGACTGGCATACTCACACACAGTCATGGACTCTCCACTGAGGACAAGAACTACCTCTGACTCCGAGGACAACAGCTACATCGGTGGCACTGCCTTCCCGACAAGCTCCGATGAAGAACCTCCGAAGAAGCGGTTCAAAACGAACATCATCGGCCTGAAGGAACACATGGTCGTCTCCAGCAGACGGCGAAAAAAGCATGCTCCCAAAGAAGCTGAGGATCGGAAGGGCAAAGCAACTGCTGAAAGCAGCATTCCGCAGCAGACACTGACGCAGCTGAAGGTCTCACTGAAGAAGATCAGCTCGGCGGTGGCGCAAATCGAACTGGCGTGCGTGGAACTCTTCCCTCACGTGAAGAATGTACAAAAACTTGTAAAAGACCTAGAGAAGCATGTAACTCAATAGAGTACTTCTTCTCCTGTTGTAAAACCGTTATATAATAAATAAAATAAGTTTCCTTTTTAAATCAAAAATTCTTATGTTACGAAAACTTATGTTAAACGGAGAATTAAAACATCTCAAGGCAAAATAAAACTTAACAATAAAAATATAAAATCAAACATAAAGAAATCAAAAATAAAACTCGTTTAACAAAATCAAAACAAAAAGGAATTAAAACAAAACATGTTTCATGCTCGGCGTCTAGGTCGATCGTAACCATCCTCGATCCCGAGAAACGTAACGTACGCAGCTAACGGTGACGATCATGAGAGCATACCGTGTCCCTCGAAAGAAACGTACCCACTTGTTCTCAATTTTCGCATGAGCCAAAAACGTCTGTCAGGTCTCGTATCTCTCCACAATGTCTGAACAGGTGTAAGCTTGTCGCACATGCGCTCTACTCGAGGTATGGTCCCACCAGTCTAGCCTCAACGGTCACGGATGCATGTGATAAAAGATGCAGGAAGATATAGAAAACCATGAAAAGAAAGGACAAGGTAGCCAGAGCGAAAGAAAATCACAAGATGGGAAAAGGCTGAAAAACTCTGGCATTGCAACCCGAAAAACGTATAAAGTAACGTAGCAATAAATGAAGCAACGACAAAATTTTCAAAAAGCAAATCTTGAAAATTGAACACAATAATCACGCTCCCCATAAGTGTATAAAAGAAACGGAGCGGTGAGGTGTAAATCATCAAAAGCATTAAAAGCAAACAAAACACTCAGAAAAACAAAACCACAACGCTCAAAAACAAAATACCCACTCATCCAAACACGATGCCTGCTCCATCTTCCGTCTTCTTCGTCGAAGGTGCCAACCTAGGCAGAAGCAACCGACTGGCCTACAGCATGGTCAACGAGCGTCCAGAAGAGCTACCGAACGAGCTCGGCAGGATGCCGCGTCTGGTCTTCGTCGACGAACTCTACTCGTCGCGGTTCTTCATCACCCCCATGGAAGAGACGTTCTTCCTGGAGAACCATGGCACTCTGAGGACCTCCTGAAACGCCCGTGTCCCAATTTATTAGTATAAATGACTTTAAATATAAAATGACCAAATTGCCTTTATCATTCCCGGGACACGAAAATATAATCAACTGAAACACCGTATCCCAAATTATCCATTAGATTAATTATATCATGTGAAGTGACCAAATTGCCCTTCTGCCCCGGGATACAATAAAATTAAGAAAATCATTAATTATGCAATATATAGACAATACAATATATCAAAAGAGAGTATGCAGCGGAAGACAAATACATAAACAAATATGAATGTAATGCACCCTATGGATCCGACCCGAGGAGGAAAGCACCGCCACCTGCTGATATGCACCACTGCTCAACGAACAGCTAACCTGTAAAAATCTGTGAGGGGGTGAGACCAACCATTGTCTCACCGCAAACAAATAAACCAGTGTATACACATACAAATCAACTACAAATACACCGGCATCAGGCAACAGCAATCATAGTGCACAATCAAGTCACAATACACAACACAAGCCATCATCAAACTACAAACCATCACTTATCATTACTTATTCTATTATCGTTGTTATTAGGTTTGAATATTTTATTAGGGCCCTCTACTGTGTGCGTCGAGCTCGGTCCCGTCTCATGAGACAACCAGGGCATAAGCCCAAAAATATCCAGGGCAAAGCCCAATACCATCATAGAGTGAGAGAGACAGACAGAGAGAAAGAGGGAGGTAGAAAGGGGGAGGTAGAACCGGTCATAACAGACCCATATGCTAAACCGCATATACCATGCTAAACCGCATGAAATCCCGAGGGGTATCACTTCCCGCTCGAACCAACCGGTCAACAGCCCCACAGTAGAATTATTATAATTCGTTATTCTCAATTATGCATAAAGAGTTTTCCAATACGTTACTATCAAACAGGTTGTGTGGATTTAATAACTTATTTTCAAATCCGGGCCTCCAGCCCCCAAGTCACCACACGAACCACAAAACCATATCTCATATTATTTAATCACAACAAACAAATCATGCCCAACTGGCATGTCTTATCACACAGGCAGACGATTAACATCAGACAACAGGTCACATAATCAGGCACACCACATTATAGGTATCATCAATATAATACACTTTGGAAATAGCAACATCAGCATAACATGTATACACACATACATCATTCAGTGCCAAACAAGTATTACCACTTTGCATATCATGTTAATTAACCGAGTATTGTAGGCAGTAATGCATACAAGGGTTTATATGTCCTCACCTGGGCCATATCAAATGTCTCGAAACCTGAAGCCTTGTTCCGCCTCAACATATCCTATATTCATAACAAAGGAAATGCGACCATGTATAAGGTACACATACAACAATTACGAATGTACTCTAAAACGTACCTATATCGAAGTATCATTTTGAATCCTTATGCCCAATCAATATTCTCACGTCCTTACTAGATCTAAGCACATATTAATAATAATTGTCATGTGTTTATTATCCACTGGGCCTAAAGCCCAAATCATGCATTAACCTTACTTGGGCGTAAAGCCCACCTTTTAAAAGTCTTTGGGCCTAAAGCCCGTAAACTAATTACTCTTTATTGGCCGATAGCCTCTACATACATAACACAATATTAATTGGGCCTGAGCCAGACCCGTCCACATAATCGTGTAAACCCAACTCCCGAGCCAATCCATCCGGCCTAAAGGTACTACGTGCGTCGGACATATTCCGGCCACGCACACTCACTCTCCAAATTCGATAAGTCCATTTCATTTCAATACACTAGTATATGCATATACTATACATGGCTTGTACAGGAAATAAACACACTCGTCGCCCGAGAATTACCGTATAGTGCCGAAAAGTTCACCATCTCGCCGGAACAGTGACCATGCTCGCCGGATTCCCGTCAACTCGCCGGAAAATCCACAACAACCAGGAAACAATCTCCAACAATTCTGCCACAAACCCGCCATCGATCAACCCGGATTCAACCCAAGAACACAATCCATAAAACATCAACTACCAAAAGAGGAAAGGAAGAATAGAGGAATAAACCTCACCCGAAAAACAACCACAGCCTACAACGAATTCACCAAAGCCAAAACTGCAACCTTAACAATTCTGCCGTGATTCAAGAGAATCTCACAGAATTCAGTTCCACCTTGACATCCACAGAAACATAAAAACAATGAATTGAACAACAGTTTAAGCCATCGGATCCATACCCAAAAAAACTAAGCTCGGAATTGCAGAACAGCAACAACCCGACCTCGAACCTCCACGCGTCCACTACTGCTACCAACACGAGCAGTAAGCCAACCCGCCGTCCAACGCCACTGTCCGAAAAGCCTAGCACCACTGCCGGCCGCAACAACACAGCCAGACCACCCAACAATCAGCCGCCGTCAGCACTCAAAGGCAAAGCAAACAAAATCCCAACTCAGACTCAAATCACCATCGGCACAAGAGCAAAGGAAGAAGAGAAAAGACAGAGGCAACGCAACTTACCCCTCTACGGTGTCCAGACCCGGCACCAACACTGCCACAACATCACAGCATGACCTGTGCTCGGCGACGTCGGCACAACCAATAAGCGCCGGCGATAGGTGTTGAAGAGGAAGAGGAAAGCGACGCGTCCCACCAACCTCGTCTTCTCCTTCAGCAACCAGAGGCGACTCGCCTCATACTCCCCGCCTAGAACCCGCAAGCACGGCCACCTCAGCCCCGCCGCCCACGACACAACAGCTACCAAGCCGACCTGCTCCCGAGCAACGGCAACGCGACCCCACCTCGGCTTCTCCGCCCAAGGCTTTGCCCGATTCACCACCGTTCGTCAGCTTTCGTGCTCGTCCTTCCCTTCAAACACAGCGGCGGAGGCGCGTAGTTGGAGAAAACGGAGTAGATGATCAGCTGTAGGAATTAGTGTATAAAGAGAGGAAGAGGTTTTTGGAGGAAATGGTAACCGTTGAGGCACAAATCGAGTAATGGGAGAGAAGAGAGGAAATCGGGGGGAAAAAAAAGTGGCAGCCGTTCTGGAAGAAAAAAAAAGAGGAAGAAAAGAATGAGGAGAGAGAGAAGAAGAGAAGTTTTTATACTCTAGGGTTAGGGTTGATTTCGGCCGGGACCAAAACGACGTCGTTTTGGTCTTAGGCACGGTCAACCCTCTTCCCTTGGTCAAAACGCAGGCCAAGCATGTGTTTTATGTCTGGCCTATCCCGAAACTACATAGTTTTTGGCAAAACTACACTACACCATGCGTTGCACCCTAAAACACAAATAAATTCCGGAGAACTCGAAACTAGGATTAAATCCAACATATACAAAATATTTCCGTGTAAAAATAATTTATTAACATAAATTTTCTTGGCCAAAAATCCCGGGAATTCTACGAGGGTAAAATTGGAATTTAAATTCCAAAAATTTGAAAATTCCATAAAAATTAGTTAACAAAAAATCGGGGCGTTACACCTCCTACTACGGCTCGGCAAACTCCATCATGTTCTTCATCTCCGAAAGGCTTCAAGAGTTCAACCTGGAGTCCACTTGCCATACCCTGGAGCAAGGCACTTACTACCAGCTTTCGATGACGGCCGAGAGCATGCCCAGAGTCACTCGTCTGCCCGTAACTTGGCCCAAGGCCCGACTACTGGTGTGGAACTGCAGAGGAGTCGCAAGGCGTTCCCAGGAGTTCTCGCGTACTCTGAGGGACCTGAAGAACCAATACAAACCAAACATGGTTCTTCTCACAGAGACCTACTGGCAACCTCAAGAGGATCACGGTCTCATCCCACTCCGGTTCCCTCAAGCAAACTGGTTCGAGCTTCCAGGCCAGAACAACGCAGGTGGAATGTGGTTCTCGTGGAGCGATAGCATCCAAGTCAACATCAACAGCGACCCCACTAGCTTCAGGGTTAACGTCGTTCCAAGGCGATAAATGTATTTTCCCCTTTTTTTTATAAAATATCAATGTAATGTTTATGTCTGTAACAAAAATATTAGTATTATCAATAATATTTGTATTTCTGCTTATTTATGGCATCATTACCTCTTATATGTATGTTCTGCGACAGCTGGCGTCTCTTGACTGGATCCATAATGCACTAACTAAAATGATATAAAATAATAAACAAATAGAGCGAACTATGCAAACAAGGACAACAGACACACAAGGACTGCCCAACAAGACCTAACGCCTGCTCCGCTACCAAAATGAAACGCCCCGACCCGTATTTACCGTACACAATAAACACGTGCCGGAACTGTGACAACCCAACCAGACAAAGCCCAGCATACAGTGTATACAACAGGAACACGGGCTCAACAGCCCAAAATAATAAACATCAATAATAACATATCCGGCCCATTGGCCCAATAATAATAAAAACAATGCACAGCGGAAGACTTAATAACTCACAAAACACTGTATGGGACACTGATGCAAACTATGGATCCAAGCCCTGTCCAAAGGATAACGCCGCAGCCTGTCTGGAATGCACCAACCTGTACCAAAAATAACTCATCATACGGGATGAAAGCCCGCAGGTGAGGGGTGAGTCCGAAGTGCTCACCGAAGAAGGAAAGACAATCAATATGCAACTATAACTACTCAAGTCAAACACAGGCTAAATAGCCAAACACACCAAAACACGACTCGACCCAAAACCGGTCCAAGACCAAAAAGACTCAAATAAAATCCAATCATCCAATTTTATCTTTCCGGGCCTCGTCACGGATAAGCTAGCGGCCAGACCTGGTTATCAACACATTCCGGGTGCCAGACCAAATCCAGAGAACCCAGGGATCGACATCCCAAAAATACGAACCCAGGGATAGACATCCCAAAAATAATCACAGGATAGACATCCCAAGCATAGACATGCTTATCACAAGTAACCCAGATCAAGGCCACCACGAAACAGTCTTAAACCATCGAGTCGTACCACTACTTACCACGTGACAATTATGTTATCGTCATCAAAATCAAATCACAGGGATCAACATCCCTAACCAAAATACCGGGATAGACATCCCATCCAAATCCAAGGATCGACATCCTCATCACAATTTATTATTAATTCCGTTATACTTATATCAAAAAGACGCAAGGATAAACATCCAAAAACCAATCACAATACTGGGATAAACATCCCGACAACAATCAAGACAATGGGATAAACATCCCGAAACAAACCACAACAATTGCAACAACCAACAATACAGTAATCAACAAACACGATAATCGAGTAATACAGGCACATATTGAAGGAAATCCATCCTCACCTTGGCCGATTACTCAACTCCGGAAACAATGACCGGTCCGACGCCGGCTCCTCGGGAAACTGCCCGATATCCGAACCTATACCACAAAACAATATACACTCACATAAATGCACATAATCGGTATACTATGATGCCAATACTGCGAAATACCCATCCCGGTTCTTATCCGTTATTATTATCTTTTACCGAAAATATTTTACCGTACGTATTTCCGAATATAATTTCGGTACCATACTTTAATTAAAACTCTTAAAAATAATTTCATAAAATAATTATAATTTTCCAAAATAATAAACATCATAATTTTCCTAGGAATTATAACTTATATATATATTCTTCCCAAAGTTATTTTCATAAAATGTTATACTTGCCAAAATTTAATTACTAAATATTATTATTTTAGGAAAATCATTTCCAGAAAATATAACTATATGACTTATTTTCTGAAAATAAATACGAATTTATAAATACACATACATATATTTACCAAATTATTCTCGTATGCATAAATATTATTTATTTTCCATATCTCATATTTTCCCAAAATTTTTTCAATTAAATCATGTATATAATTTTTTTCCAAAAATTATTTAGTGTCAGGAAAAAATTATTAAAACCAGATTATATTATATTTTATTTTTATTTTTATTTTATTTTTATTTCTGGACTGGGCCAAGTCCAAGCCCAGCCCAATGCCCAAGCTAGAGCCCAGGCGCGCATAGGACCAGCCCAGACCCATCTGACCAAGCCCACAAAATTCACAACCCAACAAACACAGCCCATACACATAACCCAACCCACAAAGCATCGGGTCAACCCGACCCATATCGTCAACCACCCGGGTCTGCTCACAACCCGATTCCTCACCTTGGTTGCAGGCGGCGAGGCATGGCGGGGCGCGAGCAGGCGGCGACTCGCGGGGCAGGGCGTGGAGCGACGACAGTAGGTGGGTCATGGCGGCGTCGATGTGTGGACAAAGGGGCTAGCGTCGTTGCTGCTGGCAGTCGTCGGCAGCAACAAGGAGAACGGCGACGGTGGTTAATGGCGTCGACGCGAGGAAGAGTGTAACAGCCCGGGTAAAATTTTTGATTTTTATCGGGACTGTAGAAGTCTTTTTACCGTGATTTACTGTTGAATTAATCTTGGGTAATTAATTCAAGGTAAATCGGGAGTCGTTTTTCGAAACTGAGAGTTTTCCCGCGCTCGTGATTTTCCCGTGTATTTTTCGAAACTAAGTTGGTATTTTTCGGGTTTCGGAATTTCTCGGAAAATCACACCGGAAAATAACTAAGGAGGTATCTGTTATTTTCTGGTCCGGATCGGATTCGCCCGTAATGCAGACAAACTGCATTATTGTTAATCACATGTTAAATAGTTAATTACTGCTTATAAAAGAAAGCAGAGGAAGAAGAGCCGGGAGAGAAAGGAGAAGAAAAAAGAAAGAGAGAAAAAGGAGAGAAAAAAAAAAGAAAAGAGAGAAAAAGAGAGAAAAAGAAAAAGAGAGAAAAAGAAAAAAAAAGAAGAAGAGAAGAGGAATTTATGAAAATCGGGAAAAATAGAAAGAAAATACGAAAAAGGGAAAAAAATGGTAAGCAACTGTTCATCGTCACCCGGTTACCCCCTGCACTGTGCACGCCGGAGCTTTCCCGGCCGTATCGCGCCGCACCGCCCACACCGTCGCTTTCTTCGTGCCATGGCGACCCCGTTACCGTCGCCCCAGTCGCCTTCCGCCGCGAGACTCGCCGGGACGCGCCGACGACCCGCCTGCAGACCCATGGATCTGTTTCTTCCGCCTCCTGTGCCCGCTTCCGTCAGCCTTCCGCCGCCCTACCACCGCTCCTCGCGTCGCCAGCGTCTCCTGATGCCGCAGCTGAGCTCGTTTTTCTCCCTCGCGCGGCCGCCGTCGTCGCCAGCTGCAGCAACCCGAGGTGAGCAGTCGCGACCCGCGTCCGACCCGCTTCGATTGGTCGGGTCGCGCTTCTGGTTATGGGTTTCGCTGGGTTGGGCTGAGTGGTGCTGGGCCTGACCTTGGGTTGGGTCTGGGCTGCACTATTCATGGCCCAGCCCGTCTTTTTTTTTAAAAAAATATTTATATATATGTATTATTAATTAATCTGATATATATAATTTTGGGAAAAAATTATATAGTTATTTTGAGTAAATTAATGCCAATTTAAATCTGGTATTTTTGTTAAAATATAAATATATTTACTTGGTTAAATAATTAAGTTTTGTTTTGGAAACTATTATTAAATTGGAAAAAAATATATATGTACTATGAAATAATTTCTGTAAATTAATATGTATATTATTTTCGTCTGTGAAATTGTGATTGTGGTTTATGTAAATAAATATGTACTTTGGAAATTAAAGTTAATTATATTTTGTGTTGGAAAATATTATTATTATATATGTTTAGAAAAAGATAAATACTATACATATTTTCTGAAAATTATAAATACGTTATTATTTTCTGGAAAAATTATGATGATTATCATTTTGTAAATTATAATTGTTTCATGAAAATGTATTTTGAAAAAGAGTTTTAATTATATTCGAAAATACGTACGAGTAAAATATTTTCGACAAAAGATAATAAATAAAAGATGAGTAATCGGGATGGGATTAATTCGTAATATTGGCATCAAGACATACTCTTATGTGCATTTATGTGTGTGAATATTGTTTTGGTTGTATAGGTTCGGATATCGGGCAGTTTCCCGAGGAGCCGGCGTCGTACCGGAAATTATTTTCCGGAGTTGAGTAATCGACCAAGGTGAGGATAGATAAACCTTGATATGTGCCCGTAATGCTGTGTGTGTTTCTTTGTTTGCGTATTTTGCTGCTAGATTGTTCTGTTGGAATAATTATTGTCTGTTACCTGATTGCTGTGGAATTATTGATGCCGTCGTTGGATTGTGATAGATTTGTGTATAACGTGTTGGAATTAATGCTGAGCTGTTAATTTTGAATAATTTGTGTCATGGGTTTGAGATAAGAGATTGAGTCTGTGGAATTAATCTGAGATAATAGAAATTGGGAAATTGATGAAAGAGTAATGGATTGAACTGGGATTTGAGATGATGATATAATTGTCACGTGGAAAGTAGTGGTATGACTAGATGGTTAGAGACTAGTTCTGTGGTGTCATGGCCAGAGGGTTAGTTGGTTGGGGTGTTGACCCCGGATTTGTGATATTGGGATGTTGATCCCGGATTTGTGATATTGGGATGTTGATCCCGGATTTGTGATATTGGGATGTTGATCCCGGATTTGAGATATGGGGATGTTGATCCCGGATTGTGGTGGGGTCTGGCATCCATAATTAGTTAATAACCAGGTACGACCCTAGCTTGTCCAGTGACGGGGCCCAGAAGATAAAATTGGTAATAAAAATTAATGAGTATTTATTTGGTCTTGGCTTTGTTATGATTTAGTAGAAATCCTCTATCGTGTTGTTTGTGTTGGTTTCCTCTGTCGAGTAGTATGTGTTAGTTGTTATGGCAGTATCCTTGTGATGTGATTGTTTGAGCTTATTGTTGTGATTGTTGTGTTTATTTTGAAAGTATTATGGTTGCTTATATATCACTGTTTATCTTTTGTCGGTGAGCGCTTCGGACTCACCCCTCGCCTGCGGGGTTTCATCCCGTCGGATGAGTTGTTGGTAGTGCAGGAACGTACCGGGCAAGTTGATGCGTACCCTCGGACAGGACTCGGATCCATTAGTTGCATTGGGCTTGCATATGTTAACATGTAAGTCATAAGTCTTCCGCTGTGCATATTGTTGAGTTTTCTGCTGTGTATATGTTGTAATTGGGCCATTGGGCCGGATGGTGGTTGTTGTTGATGTCCCCGGGGTTCGGGTGACGAGTTCCTTGTTGGGCCGAAGGGCCGATTTTCAGTTTTGTTATTGGGCCGTTGGCCAGTTTATTGTTTTATACACTGTTTATTGGGCTTTGTTGGGTTGGGTTGTCACAGTTCCGGCACGTGTTTACTGTATACGGTAAATACGGGTCGGGGCGTCTCAAAGAGGAAGGGCGAGGGCGACGCGTCCTGGCCGTTGGCGGCAGCAGGGGCAGCTGCGGATGTCCACTCGGTGTCGTGCGAGGAAGGAGGTGAAGAAGGTGGCTGCCGGTGGTGACTCGGGTGGCGGTGTGTGGTGGTGGTGGCGGTCGATGGGCCGCGGGGAGGAGAAGAGGAAATGGTGTTGGATTTTGTTATTATTTATTTTTCTTTTTCCTTTTTTTTTTCTTTCTTTTTGGTTCTGGGTTGCACAATGTGGGTTGTGGTTTGCAGAGGAATAAAGGAGATGGTACTGGGTATGGTGGTCTTTTGTGAGTTTGCAAAAGGGAGGATGAGTTTTTATGAGTAGAGAAAGCAGGTTGCATGGTCACGGGCATCACAAACAACTCACAGGCATGACAAGAGGAGGCAGTCACGAGATACAAAGGGAAAAGGCGGCTGCAAAACTTAATCATGCAGGTAGGTCGTGTACCGACCGGACCAGAAAATAACTGATACCCCCTTAGTTATTTTCCGGTGTGATTTTTCTGAGAATTCCGGGACCCGAAAAATACCAACTTAGGCCCGAAAAATCCACGGAAAAATCACGAGCGCGGGAAAACTCTCGGTTTCGAAAAACGACGCTCGATTTACCTTGAATTAATTACCCAAGATTAATTCAACAGTAAATCACGGTAAAAAGATTTTACAGTCCCGGTAATAATCAAAAATTTTACCCGGGCTGTTACAGTTTATTTCTATATATTTGCTTGATTATAATAAGAACTAATCATTCATTGTTATATGATAGTTATCTTAATAAAATATTTATTTATTTATTAATTAAAATGTAGTAAACTGTAACTGGATTAGGAAAAGGGTTAACTTTCAATTTACATATCTTAACTTTAACCTAAAAGTACTTTCGCAACCTAATTTTTTGTTGGAACAAATTGACAACTTAACTTATACTAATGTGACAAAACCACGTCGTTGCTAGCGGTGTATCCATGGTTTATCTCTTTGCTAGAAAAACTTCATCATTTTCACTCTTGAGTCGTCTTCCATATCCGGGGTGGTGTTATACTCATCTTCTTCCAGTATTTGAATTTAAAAATTGTCTTTGACTATGATATTGCTTTTTTTTTTCCCCCAGATCAAGCAAATTTCTATGTCAAACAATCTCTTTTGTAATCAGCAATGACATTCCTCATTAATTTTATGTCACAGAATTTTATAGATGATAGTAAATCTACAGGCTGGTGAACGCCATTGTTGTTCACACCTGGGTTTTGATTATTTGGACTCGAGGAGAAGATAAAGGAAGTGAAGCAAAAAGAAGAAAAAAAAGAAAAATCAAGCTTTAAAAAAGAAAAATGAAGACAAGGAATTGTAGAAAAACGACGCCGTTTTGACACATTAGTAGCGAAGTTGAAATTTAGCGAAAAAAAAAAAATAAAAAAAGAATGTAGGTGGTACTGGTGGTTGAGTCTCCCGGTTTGACTAAGATACCGCCACCCCAAAATCCTATCCCATCCGGTCAACGAATTGTTTACAATTCTTGAATTGAATGGCTACCCAGTTGGAGCCATGGTCCGACCTCCGAAACAAGGTGGTCCTCGTCACCGGCGCCTCCTCCGGCTTGGGCGTCGACTTCTGCCTCGACCTAGCCAAAGCCGGCTGCCGGGTCATCGCCGCCGCCCGCCGCGTCGATCGCCTCAAGTCCCTCTGCGATGAAATCAACCAGCTTCCCCTCCCTTTCCCTTCTTCTTCTGCTTCGCCGCGCGCCGTCGCCGTCGAGCTCGACATCACCGCCGGCGGGCCCTTGATTGATAAGTCGATACAGTCCGCCTGGGACGCCTTCGGTAGAATCGACGTCCTGGTCAATAACGCCGGTGTTAGAGGTTTTCGTTTCCCACATATCTTTCTCCGGTTTATTACACTTCTGCTGTCTTCTCATATATCTCTATCTATGATCTTCTTTAACAATCTTCTATAAAAATTGTGTTATTCAGTTGGGCAACCTTGTTAATCCAATCCCTGTTCAGTATTGATCACCAATCTTCATTTTTGCGACAAATTTTTTGTTGGGTGTCTTAAGCGTTATACGGCTGGGAAGCAAATTGGTGAATTCTGTTATGTAGTGAGTTTGCTGTAGAGGTTATAAAATATCAAGGAATTCTAATTTTCTTTCGGCTAAGCATTTGACTCGTTTACGTTGGTTTGTGGCAGGGAACGTGAATAATCCACTGGAATGGTCTGAAGAAGAGTGGAATAGTGTGTTAAGGACGAATTTGACAGGAACATGGTTGGTGTCCAAATATGTGTGTATCAGAATGCGAGATGCGAAGCGAGGAGGATCGGTGATCAATATCTCTTCCACTGCGGGTCTTAATCGGGGACAATTACCCGGGGGTGTGGCCTATGCTTCTTCCAAGGTGGCCGTGAATACCATGACAAAAGTCATGGCACTGGAACTGGGAGAGTATAAGATTAGGGTGAATTCAATATCACCTGGCCTTTTCAAGTCTGAGATCACGCAGAGTCTTCTGCGCAAGGACTGGCTGCCTAATGTCGCCATGAAGACTATTCCTCTAAGAACACATGGGACAAGTGATCCGGCTTTGACAACCCTTGTCCGATATCTAATCCATGACTCTTCAGAGTATGTGTCAGGCAACATATTCATTGTGGATGCAGGGGCTACGCTGCCTGGTCTTCCCATATTCTCCTCCCTTTAGATGTCATGTTCTGGTTACCATATTTTATTGGATTTTCTGGGGCTACAAAACGGGCACTAGTGTTGCATAGTTTCTGCAGACAGTGTAATTGAGTTGGTGTAAGGGTTGAACAATTTAGCAGACAACTATTGTAAGATAATAAAACCAAAAATAGGGCCTTGTAACATGCTCAAATTATGCAGCTCTCTCAATTTAGTAGTTTTCTCAAATCATCCTGTAAAAGAGCAACAGAATATGTTGTGTGTTAATTTATTGACTTCAACTGGAATTTCAGCCTACAAACATAACGGAAGTTGAAGTTCATCTTAATGGTTATTTTGCAAGTCGGGTTGTATTTGACGAAACATTAGCAATCTGCTGGAATTGGTTGAAGGAAACTGCTGAAAGTCGTGTTTTCAGGCTTGGCAGGAATGCGGATGGTGTCCAAGTACGTTTATGCACGGTTGAGAAGTATCTGTCATCAATATTTCTTCCATTGAAGGTCTGGTTGTATCTATTATGAGAAGAGTAAGAGCCATTGAATTGGATATGTACTGAATTAGCGTGAATTCAACATCACCTGGACCTTTAAGGTTGGAGTTGATCCAGGGTCTTACGTGCACGCAGAATGATTGGCCAAACAAGGTTGTCCCTGAATTGTTTTTTTCTTATAAAGGACACAAATCGACACCAACCACTCATCCATCTAGCTTTGATCACCCTTGTGCCGTTACCTAGAAGACTTTCAGAATTTGTGAGGCAGCATATTCATTATGTATTCTGGGGCTACACAGCCTGGTTCTCCCTATATTTGCCCCTTTGATGAATCCATAATATATGGAATGGTTTGGTATAACTGCATTGAACTGTCGCTAAAATGTTGTATATACGTATGTATAGTGGCGTGGTTCGAGACAATATAATTAAGAGAATGAGAATAAATTTAGCAGAGTTCCACATATGATCCAACCGCGAGAATTACAAATTAGAAGCTGGAAAATTTCAAAGTTGATTAATTCCACACACATGATCAGGATGTTCAGGGATGTGGTGAATCACAGCAACCTAGCCACCTGAATCAGTAGATGAATGTGCTGGATCAAAATTTATCTTTTTGAAACATCCCATCGCTATGCTAGAATTGCAAACAAGCAGACATAATTATCTTCATGAAAGTTGAAAAAGAAAACTAAAAGGGAAAATCCAACTGTTGATTAATATATTTTCTTCCTGATTCCTTTTCCCGCTGCAACATTACAACTTGAGATTGCTGGCTGAATTCTCGTTCATTTTTCATGCGGATGGAACTGTATAACCTGCAGAGACATAATTTTTTTTTTTCCGTGAAATACAGAGACATAATTAACCGCATAAATAACAACACCTAATATAATTAATTTCTAAAATAAAATAAATAAGCACAGAAAAGGCTGAAATGCTAATTGCTCCATGCTCTACTGCTACTACGTACGTTCTCACTATAAACAGCTGTAAATTTACTTGTGATCGTAATTCCATGGATGTATATAAGAATTCAATATTTTAAAGATCAAGTAGAAGCGCTAATTAGCAGTGATATTAATGTTACGATCGAGGATAGAATGCCGATCGAGTGGCTAGGACGGAAGTAGCTATTTCTCTGATAAAAAAAAAGAGAGAAAACTATACAAACTAGAAAATGAATCAAAAGAGTGAAATTAATTAATTTTCAGGAACCATATAATTAGTTAAGGAAAGAGTAAACTACATACTTCCACATTTAGTTCCGGGGGGGATTTTTTTGCCGCAAGATTTTGTCACATAAGCCACCTTCTCCATGCTGATGAAATTCTCAATGTCCTTGGTGACAAGGGAGCAGAGGCATGGCACATTTGCTTTTCGAACCACCACACAACAATCGTGTGATGGCTTCGCCGGTGGCCCTTGCTTCCCTACATATTTCTCACACTTTGTTATCAGGTCCGAGACATTAATGTTGGTGTTGCAGCTCTTGCCCGAAACATGTTGCCCGGAAACTAATAATACTCCAGCAATGATCAACATTGCCAGAGCAAGGGCATTTGTGGTGCGGGCCATACTTGGGATTTAATTGTAACTCTAGCAGTCTCAATTTCTTTGCGTTGGGTTATGGAGAAGGTTGGCCAATGTATATAAATGTGAAGTGAGTACCCTATATATATATCTCTATAGTGGAAAGTTGTCTAATGTTTAGTGCCACTGATTTGTCGTTCATCAACATGCTCGCCAGTCCAAAAGCTGATGATGGATCTAAGAGAAAATGTTTCTCAGTTCCGAATCATCAATTCACATGCACTTAGGCCTGTGATCTACGTTTGTCCGTGACTGGTGTCTCTTCCCTGAAAGAATATATTCCACGCTTATGCTGAGCCAGGGGCAAGAATAATCTAGTTTTTTTTTTCCTATTAACATGTGAAGCGGTGTCAATGCATATTCACGAGCTCAGCTAACAAAAATCTGGGTAATTAACAATTGATTCAATCCAAGTATATGCAAGTGGTTCCAAGTTACAAAATCAAAAAAAAAATATATATATTTTAGGGGAACAAAATTGAGATCATGGTCGGCCCGTAACCCAGGTGCAAAAATTTTTGGAAGGTAATGCTTATGTTAGTACCACTGTACAAATCCAATGTGATTGATTTGAAATGGGCTCAAGTCTTCTTTTTTGTTTTCGGTGCCACTAATTAGAATTCAGGCACCTAATATTGTATAGTCCAAATTCAAGGTCGGATTTGGACCCTGGATGACAGCACTGCCTTTTAACTTCTGTTTAGCTTCTTGTGAGTTTCCTTTCTTCTTTTTCACTCTTGATTTTGTATTTTGACAGGAATGGAGAGTTGCTGATTTGGCGGCATGGAGAACCGCAGAAGGGATTAATTAAGCAAGTCCACGGTCCATCCCTTTCCCCTTGGGTACTAATTAATTACACCTGGAAATATAAAATGATATGCTTGCAAAGCACCTTTTAATTTGCTACTCATTTTGCAAAAGGATTACACCTTCCTTTCCCTAAGCAAATTAACCAGATACATTTGTGTTGCAGCGAGAAGGAAAAAGACTTAGAATTAAGCATTGCTTATTGCTAATGAAATGGATCACAGGAATTGACTTGCTTGAATTACAAAGCAGAACAACCCAACAAGAATTAGGCACAACTTTTTTGACCTTATAAAAGGCATAAAGACTGTACTCCCAGGGGTCAGCAATCAAGGAACCTTTATGCGTTTGATGAGAACCAGACAAAGGTATCCCTTCCTGGGAAGTGACAGATTGGAGGTCCTGGCAAAACTCCTAAGACTTTAAAGGCCAAATGTTGTGCACTCCAGGCGGACGTATCCATATGGCAAATACCCACTGCCCTGATTTTGGACCCATTTCGGCCGATCAAGGGAACAACATGAACTCTGGTGGCGTTTATGGAGTGGCAATAGAACACAGCGTACGGATATAGTTGCTTATGACATATCACTGCATTGTCTCCCAACACTCTGATTCCAGATGAAACAGTATACTCCTCCTGCTCCAGCTTGGTCTCCTGCTGGACCTCAGTTGAGAGCAGCCTAACATTTTTGCCAAGCTCTGCGATGTTGAAATCAACCATTGATTCTAACGAAGTTGCACAATATTTGTTTGGTTGCTCGCATTGTTCAATTGTTCTTTTCATGGCCGTGGCTGCTACTGAATTATTATAATTGTTTATAGAAAAGCGGTCAAAAATTTCTGATAATTTGTCACTTGAGAAGGGAATGGACTCAGCAACTTGATACGACAAGAAAGCAGCTTTATTTTTGGATTGAATAAAATTGAGCCTCATCTTAGTATTAGGGTGCAGATCTTTGTACAAGAAGAACGTGGTCGTGTTAGAGATGGCAGACTTCGCTACTTGGCTGGCTGTGGCGCCGTAGTTAAAAAGGCCATAAAGTATTTGCCAATCCTCAAATGTTGCCATGTCTGCAGGTATTTTTGTGTCTCCTCCATTGTAGGTATCTGACAACGAAATGAAAACCACGCAGCAAGCAGAATTAGAGAGGTTTGCATCATATAGAAACATATTTTTTTGATCGTCGACCATGATTCACTTGAAGCTAAAAATTATGTATTATCTCTAGAAAATAAGTCATTGGAAACGAAATTAAGCAAAGGGCCGAGGAAAACAAAGGTGGGGGGTGTAAATTTTCATTTTCCAAATGGAGCAGCTGAACAACAACAACATACAGTATATAATTTTTTCCAACTCTAATTAATGACTGCATGAGCTCAAACTCAATTTCAAGATTCTTATTCTTGAGGACAACTAGAGTCAAATTAATCCATGGACAAAGTACTCACAAGACCTGAGATCAGTTAATTACCTGCCGGCACTATAAGATCTCGCAGGGCATTTGGCAGAGGAGTGTTTGGCAAATTTTTGTGCCAGTAATCCTCAGCAGGCAGTGAGGCATTACTTATTCCTAGCAACTGCCAAAGAGTTGATTAAAAGTATAATTAGTTAATTATTTTGTCGACTAACTGCTGATCTCGGAGAAGAAAGAGGATTCAACAAGATATATGGAACCTTTTTTTCCCCCACAAAGTTACATATTTATATTTAAATAGCTACAACTTTCATAATTGCCAGTCAAGGAATAACTAATTTAAGCATAGTAAAGCAAAGACGACAAGCGAACGAAGGTGCTCCATTGAAACTGTGGAACTTGTACTTGAAAAAAACTACCTCAGAACTCCAGAAAAAAAAAAAAAAAACTAATGTGGTTTTGCTGGCTTATGATACTGTGCAGCAATAGACACATGCTACATATATATAGATGCATAGATTCGAAAGACAGTAAAACGATAAAACTGAAACTTTGTAACATGCTTTATTCCCTAAAACAAAAGTCATCGAAAAGGACAATTTGATTAAAATTCTCTTAAAACATCATCGTCTTATCAAAAAATAGAAATTAAAAGAAAAAAACTCAAAGCTTCGGAATGTTGTAACCTAATTAAAATTGAATATATGGACCTCTCCAGACAAGTACAGATCACAAAAGAACACAATGGAGAAGGTAGTGAAATGGGCAAACGTAACTATTCATAAAATCATAGATTCCTCCTGTCTAGATATATACTGTTTTCTAAACGCAACTACAATATGCCCAGTCTTCCTAAAGATGATAAATTTTTTTGATACTAAGATGAATATAATTTACTTATAACTTGTTCATGGATTGATTAGGCCCCTAAAACTTCCTTTGGGATGATTAATTAAGAAAACAACATATGTACAACCAACGCTAACTGGGCAAGTTGCGAATATATATACTCCCCCAATTATAGAAGACATTGTCTTATTAACAGTTATGATCTTTCTGTAATTACTCCATTCTGGAGTCAAGGTACATAGTTTAAGGAAGCTTAAACATTTAGCTTTTTACCATTCATGAAATTAACTTCAGCTCTGGGAGTAGACCAGCTGTTGAGTGTTAAAAATGTTACAATGTTATGAAAAATATGGATGAATTATTGTTGTACCAAATTTTACTGTAGCCAACAACCCGGCACACAATTGCATATGCCTATTAAAGGGGGTGTATTGGTTTTGCTCTTTACACTGAAAAGAAATGAATGAGCTTGCTCCCCATTCTTCTCCTTCTTCCTCATCTCTATTAATTCTGTTCTTCACATAACATATCATCACCCATTATTTACAATACTTTATTAGCACGATAACGCTTCTACCCAGAGCAGGAAAAAAAATAAGCAGAAATAAAAGAAAAAAAAGGAAAAAGAGGAAGAAGATGAACAGTGCCATCGCCCTCGGGTTACTGTTCATCTCTAAGAGTTCCGTGACGTTTCTCGCGTCACCGCCCCATACCGGCGTACTCCTCACACTGTCGCCGACCGGACGAGCTCCTCGCCGTCCGCCCTCGCAGCCTGACGCGCCGCCTAGACGCGACGACCCGTTTTTCCTCCTACACGTTGCCGCCTCGTCCAGCCGCTGCCGACGACGAGGCATCAGCCGCGTCTCCTCCTCGCCTCTCGCTACGACGTCACACCGACATCTGTGGCCATCACCACCTCGTCGCCTTCCTCCTGCCTGACTGCTCGCACCGCCACCTCAACAACACACCGTCGCCGCGCCACCTTTGCAGCCGAAGCGAGTCGCGCCGCCAAACCTGCTGTTGCCACCGTGCCTCGCACCGCCGCGTCGCCTCTCTGCGCTGCTCGCCCCGCCGCCGCCAAGCTCAGCAATGTGAGCTCGAGGTTGAAGACGACCCGTTTCGCTTGCAGTAACGGGCGGGTCGACCCACTGGTAACGGGTTGACCCGGATGGTAAGTGGGCTAGTTCTAATGTTGTGGGCTGACCATTTGTTTTGGACCAACAATTTTTTGGGCAGTAGGCTAGGACATGACCATGGCTAGGTTTCCTATGTGGGCTGGCTGTTGTCAGGCCTACTATGGAAAAATAATTATTTTGAGAAAATAATTTCGAAAAAGGTATTATCAAGGTATTAAAATATTAGAATAATAACCGGATATAAGTAAGGTAATCATTTCTAAATCTTTTCAATCCGCATTTGTTTATTTGTTTAGTATTCAAGATTGGCCGGCGAAGCTGCCTTGTTTCATTTGTTGGCCGGCTAAGCCGCCTTTATCGAGTATGCATATATTATATATTCTATATTATTATGCTATTTATTACTGCTGAAAGATTTATCGAGTAAGTGTATATTATATACTATCTATTATTATGCTTTTATTTATTTAAATTACGTTTCATTAATTTTTCGATTGGGCTACTAAAAGGCCCATGTTTATTTATTTTAATTAAGTCTTTTTTGGAATTATGTTATTCGAGGCCCTTAAAATTTCCAGAAGAAATTTATCACGGGCATTAAATGTTGAAATGCATAGTCTAGAAGACTCAATAAAAGAAAAATAAAGCTAAGACCGGATGTCTTACTTTCAAAAGATCCTGCAGATCTTTGAATAAAAATTGAAGAAAAAAAAATATATAAACCACCAGAAGATGGATATTATATGACCACCAGAAGATGGATATTGTTCTTATCGTGCTCACCCTAAAGGGGCAAGCCAATATATATATTGAATGTTTTTATTTTATGTTTTGTTCTATTATTAATTATTATATTTTATTACATTATGTTTACTTTACAGTATGTTATAACTACTAATTTTTAACGTGAACGTGAAACTATCGTTGACCCGGGCATTTGTCCTGGGGACAATGCAATGATATATTCCGTATTTAATGAACGGAAGTTATTTGTATGTAACATATGATAGTACATTCTCAAAATGAGAAGGATATTAATACGCTCCAGAAGAGCATTAGTTTTAATATGCTCCTGAAGAACGCAAGCTTTACTATGATCTAGAAGATCATATATTTACGCTCTGGAAGAGCATTGTGACACCCCGGGGTCTATGAGGGCGGGATGTGTACGCCGGTGCCGAGATGAACATGGACAAGGAGCGGCTTCTGGCAGGCTTCTAGAAGGAGGGGCATGGGAATGAACCGATCCACACCAGAATAGGAGAGATCCTGAGACTGTGTAGGGATGGGGCTGCACAGTTAGAGCGATTTCGAGGTTGTACAGATATGGGACTGTACAATTGAGATTAGCTTAAATGGTTTGATGGGTACTAACTATATCAATAAGGTGCACCTACCTTTTCGGTGCACATTCTAGAAAAACTCCAAAGTTAAACGTGCTTGACTTGGAGCAATTCTAGGATGGGTGACCTCCTGGGAAGTTTTCCCCGGAAACGTGCGAGTGAGGACAAAGCATGTTGGAAATGTCCCGTGTTGGTCTGTAGTGATAGTCGAAAAGTCGGGACGTTACAGTTGGTAGCGGAGCTCCAGGACTCCTCTAGTACGGTGCAGGGTTCGGGGACGAACCTAGCGGAAGCTGGTGGGCCTGTGACACCCCGGGGTCTATGAGGGCGGGATGTGTACGCCGGTGCCGAGATGAGCATGGACAAGGAGCGGCTTCTGGCAGGCTTCTAGAAGGAGGGGCATGGGAATGAACCGATCCACACCGGAATAGGAGAGATCCTGAGACTGTGTAGGGATGGGGCTGCACAGTTAGAGCGATTTCGAGGTTGTACAGGTATGGGACTGTACAATTGAGATTAGCTTAAATGGTTTGATGGGTACTAACTATATCAACAAGGTGCACCTACCTTTTCGGTGCTCATTCTAGAAAAACTCCAAAGTTAAACGTGCTTGATTTGGAGCAATTCTAGGATGGGTGACCTCCTGGGAAGTTTTCCCCGGAAACGTGCGAGTGAGGACAAAGCATGTTGGAAAGGTCCCGTGTTGGTCTGTAGTGATAGTCAACAAGTCGGGACGTTACAAGCATACACTCTTGAAGAGTACAAAACATTCCTACTTACAGTAATAAAAGAAATTATTATGGATCCCATCATATTGACTCTACTGCATTCCCTGAAGCGAATGAGAAAGTATAATTATAATTGTGCCTGTTGCCGTGGATATGGATGAAATTGTTTTAATTACTATGACCATAATGGTTATAACGATGGCAAGGCTCAGGAAAAACATGCATATTATTATTGCATAATGGATCCTTTACTTGAGAACATCCAGATAGAGGAATTATTCTCATACAAAAGTTGAAATAATTATTATTTATCTATTGGGTACAACATTAACTCTAAAACTTTGAGCCTCATTGTTGATGTTGACCTTAACACTCTCGTTCTATGAGAACCACATACTACCCATATTGTTTTCTTCAGGTAGCTCAAACTGATTTGTTGGAGGAAAACGGAGTGAAATTACTCCATGATTCTCTGCAGGTTGCCACAGGGTTTCAATAATCAATACCATGTTAGGCTTGTATTGATTCTTCAGATCCCTTAAGGTACACACAAAATCTTGAGATCTTCTGGCTACACCCATGCAATTCCATAGTAACAGTTGTACCTTAGGCCATGTAGGCGGTAACCCAAACACTCTCGGGACACTCCGAGCCATCATGGAAACTTTATAATTGCCCTGATTAAGAAATTGGCAAGATGGCTCTAGCTGAAATTCCTGCAGTCTATCAGATATGAAAAACATAATAGAATTAGCTGAGCCATAAAAGGAAGCCCTTAGATTTTTTTTTTTGGTAAAAAAGGGAATCTACATCTACATGAATTCACGTGCAACAGTTGCGCCTACAACATCTGCTGTCAAAACATTAAGACAAAAATTTGGTGGTTCTTCTAATAACCGAAACTCATCATCCAAAGCCAAGGCTTGTTTTGCTAACATATCAGCTGTGAAATTAGCTTCCCGGTAAATATGGGTGCACGTGACCTTCCATGGCCGTTGCAACATGTTCCTGATGCACTCCATTAGCGGGACTTGCTCTAAACGGTTAGCTGATGGATCATTTAGTATGTGAATAGCAGGCGCACAATCTGACTCAATGTGTAAGGATAGTATTCCCAAGTCCCAAGCAATACATAAAGCATCATAAATTGCCCAAAGTTCAGCAAATAATGGACTGCAAGGGCGAAGGTTGTGCATAAATCCTTTAACCCAGCTTCCATCTGCCATGCGAAGGACTCCTCCCGCTGCCGCTCTTCGAGTATCATGGTTAACTGCGTCGTCGGTGTTAGCTTTGATTACTCCTAACTCTGGTGGGCCCCAACCTATTTCTCGAATAACAGAGATTGGCTTAACACCGGATGCCATGTGCAGTGTCTGCTCTCGATGAATTGCCGCTGCGAGAAAGAGTATGCGGTGTTGTAGATCTGTCACCAGTGGTGTGTTGGGGTTGAAGACAAAGTCATTTCGGGCTTTCCAAAATGTCCAGAGTGCTACTCCAAAAAGTAACTTCCACGGGGTGCTTGTGTTTGAGCCACACTTGATTTTGAAAGCATCAAGCATCCAGCTTTGTATGTTGTTGCCTACAAAAAACATTGTACATGAATTAGGATCAAGTAATTTAATCCAAATGTCACGTACCTGTGAGCAATCACGCAGCACATGTAATGTTGTTTCAGCTTGATGATGGCATAGGGGACAAGAATCCACAGTTGACATGTGTCGACGGACTCGATTGGCGTTTGTAAGCAGTGCATCATGAGCTGCTTCCCACAGGAAGGTTTGAATTCTGGGGATGCCTTTCCAACTCCAAATGGCTTTCCAAATCTCATCATTAGCATATCTAGCTTCCTTAGTAATAAGACTGTAGGCCGTTTTGGTGGTGCACTCCCCTGAGCTTGAGTGATCCCAAATAACTATGTCATTATCACCCATAAGATTGGGGGTTGGTGACATGGCTATCACTCCAAGTATGTTAGCAGGTAATTTCTCTAGGAAGCCCTTAGATTGCCTTGGTCCTCTAGGAAGAAAGTTTCTTCCATAGGAGTTACAAAGAACCTAGATGAATAAAGCTCATCAACAAAAACCAAACGAGGAATTCTTGCGAGTTCACTCGGTAATTTCTCTTACTGTTCATTCACCATACTATATGCTAACCTATTCCTTCTTCCTAGAAATGCACCCTCAACAAAGAATACAGTAGCTGGGGAAGGCATTTTTCTTATCTTGTTGAGATATTCTGAATCTTCCTGTTTTCACCACATATCACTACCCCTTTTTATAGTCTGAGCTTGGAAAACTAAGTGTCAGTTTTTCAAATATAGACCTCCTTTTCTTATCTCTGAAAAGATCCAGAAGATTTTTTGGTGATTAGAAATGTGTATTATTTTTCATAAAACTCCAAAGTTTTTCAATCTTCGAGGATTTGCTTTTGGATAATTCTGATCTCTTCCCAACATGAGTGGCAGATATAAGCTTAAAATTGGCACATATAAAGCAGCCTGAAGCTGGCACCAACTTGAAGTTGGTATATGGATATCTTGTTTGGCATGACTGGTTGGGCCATCCCGGATAAAAAATGATGCACGAAATTTATTTGGTCATTCATTGGAAAACCAAAAGTTTTTACAATCAATGAATTTCCATGTATTTGTTTGCTACGGAAAAACAAATTAATTGTTTGGCCTTCCTATGATGAGGTTAGCCTTGAATCACTAGCAAGTTTTTGAAAATAATTCAGGGACATGTACGCGGACTAATAAGTCTGCCATGTTAACCTTCTAGGTAATTTTATTGTTTTAATCGATGCATAGACTAGATGGTTTATTGTGTGCTTATTAGACGCAAGTTGGCATATTACGCGCTTATTATGATTAAGCCAATTGCAGGTACACATCCCTAGTTATTTTATAAGACTATATGTCTTGATAATACTGGTGTATCTCTTCAGTGGATAATGTATATTGTTGGAAATAATGGTTGAACATCCTGTAGCTTATGTTCACACCTAAAACGATTTGGGTGAATCATTTATTGAATATTTCCAATTGATTGCAAGACCATTGCTAAAGAGATATTACTGTTTGAGAACATGGTATTTTACATGCAGCAACACTTATGTGCATCAAGCCAATAAGATATCATAAGATCTCCCCATTGGTTTATGGTCACGAATCTAGTATTTCCTATCTTTGGACCATTGGTTGTATAGTATTTAATGCTCCACCACAGCATAGTAAAACTAGTCCTTAAAGAAGATAGGGAATAAATGTTGGGTATAAAAATCTCCATCAGTTACAAAGTTGTTGAAACCATTAATTTGAGATTGGAGATTTATTTGCTTATTTGATGAAAGTGTTTACCCAACATCAGGGGGAGAAAATAAGCTGCTGGATCGAGATATTATTTAAATGCTATTCACTATCTAGTTTTGATCCTCAAACAAATTTGTGTGAACCTGAAGTTCAAAAGATGATTCATTTGCAAAATATAAGTAAGTCAACTGCCAGACATATTTATTTGAAAACTGTGACCATATATTATATACCAGCTGCAAATGCTCCTGCTCATAATTGATGTTCCTGAAGAACAATTAAAGTATGCAAATGAATCTAAAGTACGCCAGAAGCGTAGAATATACTCGGTTCAAAAAAAAAACAAAAATTCTCGTTAGAGAAAAAGAAGCAAGAGGGATAAGATGGCCCTGTGAGAAAATAAGACCTCCAGTAGAGGTTCAAATTAGAAGTCCTCAAGAAGAGGAAAATCCTCCAGAAGAGGTTTTTGACACAATTGATAAAGTTCCAGAAGTAATTCAGGTACCTGAAATAAAAGAATATGATGAGATCTCAATTAATTATACAGTGTCAGGAATAAGATGGAACCGACGTGAAATAACCGTCGGCGGAATATTTGTTTTATATAGCGCTAAATATTATTAAAGAAAATGAGGATCATGAACCTACATCTATTAATGAATGTAGGCGCAGAATGATTGGCCAAAATAGAGAGATATAATTAAGACTGTGTTATACTCGTTTGTGAAGCGAGAAATTTTTCGGACCTGTAGTCCGTACATCAGATGGAGTAAAATTGGTCGGTCATAAACTAGGTATTTGTGCGGAAAAGGAAATAAAAGTGAGATATAAAGCACGGTTTGTAGCACAAGGTTTTACCCAAATAACCTGGTATTAATTATGAGGAGATATACTCCCCTGTGGTGGATGCAATTATTATTGATAAGTCCGGCATTATATGAAAAGAATTAGAAATGCATCTAATGGATGCTATTACAGTCTATTTTTATGGATTCATAAGTCATGACATATGCATGAGAATCCCTGAAGGATTCAAGTTGTTTGAAGCAACTAATTCCCGGGAATATACAAAATTAAGCTAAATAATACATACTCAAATTAGCTTAATGTTGTGTATTCCCGGGAATTCGTTGCTTCAGGCAACTTGGATCCTTCAAGGATCTTCATGTATATGTCATGACTTATGGATCCATAAAAATATAGGCTGTAAGAGCATCCATTAGGTGCATTTCTAATTTTTTTTTTATATATATACAGGGACGGATC
This sequence comes from Turnera subulata, assembly GCA_028386065.3. Lineage (NCBI taxonomy): Eukaryota > Viridiplantae > Streptophyta > Magnoliopsida > Malpighiales > Passifloraceae > Turnera > Turnera subulata. The sequence continues at coordinate 205,500 of JAKUCV010001525.1, read as the reverse complement.
CAGGAATATTTTCCAGTGTAGGCAAAAAATTAAACTATAAAAAATCATTCTAACCCTTATATATATAAGAATTACATTATAAAATACACCTTCTCTTCCAAAAAATTTAAAATTTTTGCACGAACCTTTAAAATCTAATTAATATTAATCTCGATAATAAGAATGTTAATAATAATGGACCAAAATATCCTTATATAAAATTTTTAATTATAAATTTTTTCCTGTCTAACAATTTAGTGATGGGTTATATTGGGAAATTAAACAATAAATGACCCATGGGAATTTTAAAGCCTCTAATAATTTGAAACAAAAACAAAAAACTTGGAACCAACGTATATTTTGGAAGAGGGAGAGAGTATTAAAATTAATTAAATACTACAATTTCTCTCTATGTATTCTCATATTTTGAAAATGATAAATAATTTATTTTTATTTTCAATACAATCAAATAAATTTTGAGCTATTTAATGTAATTACATAATTATTTAATAATTTATAGCCCATCGAATTACAATGTTTTATTATTAGAGTGATATTTAGAAATTTTTGGTGTATATTAAATAAACCATTAAAAACCATAAATGTCAACTTGAAAGAAAATTAAATCAGTGCCCAAGATGAGTTCTATTAAACCATTAACTTCTAACTACGATCCGATCAATTTGGCAAGAGATTAAAATTTTATTCTCATCTTAATCTATTTATCTAAACAGATATTGAAGATTAAAATTGAGTAATTTGCAAATTTATGTATTACTGGTTATAACCATCACGATGAACCTAAATAATGAATGAAAGATTGAAATTTAGAATAGAAAAAAAAATTTAAAAGGAGAATTTTTGAGCGGCCGTTTACTAAATTTTTAAAGATAATAGATTTTGTTTCTAATAATAAAAAGCCTTACTATTTAAAAACAAGGACTGATCAGTATTTTAAATTTTTTTGATAGGTAAAATAAGTTAACCAAACTTTTAGGATTCTATAATTAGTTAGCAAGATAATACTTTTAATGGAAATGAGTATAGGCAAAATAGAATAATTAAAATTTTGGGATAGAAAATAATAGGGAAAATATTTTTTATTATGGATGCCAGTGCAGTCACCTGCCTACGGTGACTACACCGTGCATCCATCCTTGTATATATATAATGCCAGACTTATCAAAAATAATTGCATCCACCACAGGGGAGTATATCTCCTCACAATTAATACCAGGTCATTTGGATAAAACTTTGTGCTACAAAAACGTGCTTTATATCTCACTTTTATTTCCTTTTCCGCACAAATACCCAGTTTATGACCCACCAATTTTACACCATCTGGTGTACGGACTACAGGTCCGAAAAATTTCTCGCTTCACAAGCGAGTCTAACATAGCCTTAATTGCGTTTTTCTATTTTGGCCAATTATTCTACGCCTACATTCATCAATAGATGTAGGTTCACGATCAATTTTATTTAGCGTTATATTATGAATAAAACAAGTATTCCGTCGACGGTTATTTTACGTCGGTTTCATCTTATTCCTGACACTGAATAATTAATCGAGATCTCATCATTTTCATGTGTTTCTTCTGAAACTTTATCAATTGTGTCAGAAACCTCTTCTGGAGGATTTTCCTCTTCTTGAGGACTTTTAATGTGAACCTCTACTGGAGGTCTTATTTTCTCACTGGGGCTATCTTATCTCTTTGCTCCTTTTTCTCTTTTGGAACCGAGTATATTCTATGCTTCTAGCGCACTTTAGATTCATTTGCATACATTAATTATTCTTCAGGAACATCAATTTTGAGCAGGAACATTTGAAGCTGGTATATAATAGATGGTCACACTTTTTAAATAAATATGTCTGGCAATTAACTTACTTATATTTTGCAAATGAATCATCTTTTGAACTTCAGGTTCACACTAATTTGTTTGAGGATCAAAACTAGATATTAATATAGTATTTCAATAATATCTTGATCCAACTGCTTATTTTTCCCCTTGATGTTGGGTAAATATTTTCATCAAATTAATAATAAGCAAATCTTGCTGTAAACAAATCTCCAATGGTTTCAACAATTTTGATGGAGATTCATACCCAACATATATTCCCAACCTTCTTTAAGGACCAACTTTACTATGCTGTGGTGGAGCATTAGACACATATACTGTACAACCAATGGTCCGAAGATGGGAGATACGAGGTTCGTGACCATGAACCAATTAAATGGGGAGATCTTATGATAACTTATTGGCTTGATGCACAAAAGTGTTGCTGCATGTAAAATACCATGTTCTCAAATAGTAATATCACATTAACAATAGTCTTGCAATCAATTGGAAATATTCAATAAACGATTCATCCAGATCGTTTTTGGGTGTGAACATAAGCTACAGGATGTTCAACCATTATTTCCAACAATATACATTAACCATTAAAGGGATACACCAGTATTTTCTAGACATATAGTCTTATAAAATAATTAAGGATGTGTATCCGCAATTGGCTTAGTTATCAAATAAGCGTCCAAAAGGCCAAATTGCGTCTAATAAGCACACATTAGACCATCTAGTCGATGCAATGATTAAAACCATAAAATTACCTAGATGGTCAATATGGCGGATTTATTAGTCCACGTACATGTCCCTGAATTATTTCTAAACTTGCTGGTGATTTTAGGCCAACCTCATCATAGGAAGACCGAACAATTAATGTTTTCTTCGCAGCAAACAAACACATGGAAATTCATTGATTGTAAAAACTTCTGGTTTTTCAATGAATATCCAAATAAATTCCGCACATCATTATTGATCTGGGATGGCCCAACCGGTCATGCCAAACAAGAAATCCATAAACCAACTTCAAGTTGGTGCCAGCTTCAGGCTGCTATATTTTTACCAGCTTCTGGCTGGTGCATACTATCTATAAATTACATATCTATCAGTCAACGTCTAGTTGGTCTCAACTTCGGGCTGTGCAAACTGTGTATTTAATAACTTGAAATTGCTAGCTTCATGCTAGTGCATTACTTGTTTTTTACCTATGGTAAATAGACTCCCCCCCACCCCCCCTCTTTTTTATGGAGATATTCAATATCTTTTTCACTTATTGTCTCAACATAATATTCATTAATTATTGTAAGTAGGAAAAGTTTTGCTCTTTAGGAGTATAATAAAATTCAAGCTCTTCCAGAGCATCAACATTTTACTCTTCCGGAGCATATTAAAGCTCATACTCTTTTGGAGCGTAAATGTGTGCTATTCTAGAGCATAACATAACTTGTGCTCTTCCGGAGCTTAAATATATACTTTTCTAAAGTATAGTGAAAGTTATGCTCTTTTGGAGCTTAAATATATACTCTTCTAGAGCATAGTAAACTTGTGCTCTTCTAGATCATTTTAATTTTCTTGAGATTGTACTATCATAAGTTACTTATGAATAGTTTCTGTTTATTAAATACAGAATATGCCATTCCATTGTCTCCAGGACAAATGCCCGAGTCATAATTCTAGAAATGATAATTTCTTGTTCTCATTAAAGAATTAGCAGTTATAACATGCTGTAAAGTAAACATAATGTAATAAAATATAACAAAAAATAATAAAGTTGAATATAAAATAAAATCATTCAATATATATTGGCTTGCACCTTCAGGGTAAGCAACGTTTTTATCAATATTAGATTTGCCCTTCAGGGACACTTAATAACAATTTACTAGATGCCTTGTTATAAGACCTGTTTGTGTCCAATTGAATGTTCATAGCCAATATTATCATATACAATCGCATTCACTTCAGGGAATGGAGCAGAGCCAATTGGACAAGATTCATAATAGTTTTTATTTATAGTTAGTCACTTCGTTTTGTCATAATGAGGCATAGGATTAAATCAAATATTTCGTGAATTCTCTTCCACCATATTGCTACTGCAGGAGCATATATGATGCATTAAATCATTTTCTTTTCATATCAACATCAATAACATATTCTCCACACAATATCATCTGAGAATTCATTCGAAATATAACTGCATTATATAGATTTAAAATCTTGCAACTTCAAGTGCATACACATGCAATAAAATTTTGGGAGAATATCCATCTTCTGGTGGTCATGTAATATCCAACTTCTGGTGGTCATATTTTTCTTCAATTTTTTTTCTTTAAAGATCTGCAGGATTTTTTGGTAGTAAGGCATCCAGTCTTTGCTTTATTACCTCCTTTTATTGTGTCTTCCAGACTATTAGCATTTAAATGCATTTCAGCGCCCATGACAAAATTTCTTCTGAAAATTTCTTTGGGCCTCGTATTCAAAATTCATAATATAAAAGTAATGATAAAAGATATAACATTATAACATAAAGTATATAATATATATGCTTACTCGATAAATCTTTTAGCAATAATAATAACATAATATACGCTTACTCGATAAATCTTTCAGCATTAATAATAGCATAATATACGCTTACTCGATAAAGGCAGCTTAGCCGGCCAACAAATGAAACAAGACGGCTTTCCCGGCCAACAAAAAGATAAGGCGGCTTAGCCAGCCAATATTGAATACTAAGCAAATAAATAAATGCGGATTGAAAATGATATAACATGATCACATAAGATGCACATAAATTGATATGCAAAAGATATGCTATACTGTAAAATTAAATATAATCCGACTCAGAAATCATCCCGGGTTACGTCTCGGGTTATTTTACCATTATCACTATCATTTACCATTTATTTCATGTGTCAAAATAATATACCATCTTGTACCCCAGTTATAATCCCGGTATTATACCTTGATAATACCCTTTTCAAATTATTTTTACTTAAAATTATTTTTTACAGCGCATATTCCTTTCCAAAAAAACATACTTATATATTCCTATTTATATAAATTATTATCATTTTCATTTTCCCCTTTATATATATATATATGTATATATATACATATATATACATATGTATATATATGTATATATATACATATATATATATATATATATATATATATATATCGGACTGGGCCAAAACTTAAATTATTAACCCAGCCCAAAAAAAGTTTCACTCAACCCTTGGAGGTCCGACCCACTGTTCCAAAACAATAGGCCCAAGACCAGGCCCATCGTCATGGAACCAGCAGCCACAGCCCACCCTTGGGTTGTCTTCAACCTCGGGCTCACCTTGGTTGATCGACGGCGAGGCGACGGAGCAAGTCACGGACGGCTGCAGTTGCGGGTTTGGCGATGTGAGGACGAGGGCGATGCTTGCAGTGGTCTCGCGAGTCGGTGAAGGTGCAGCCCGAGTTGCTGCAGCTTTGGCGGCGAGGAATAGCGAGGAAGGAACGGTGGCGGCTGGACGGCGCGAGGCGTGAGCGGCCGACGGCGACGAGAGGAAGACACGGGTGGCGCGGCATCGCTGAAGGCAGGAGAAGGCGCGGCGGCTCTTGCACAGAAGGAGGCGGACCCAAATCGGCAGCAACAGGTCGTCGGGTCTCCTCGTCGGGTTTTCTTCCACTGGCGGTGCGTCCGGCGGTGGCAGCGGAAGGGGAAGACAGTGTCAGGTCGGCGATGGTGTGTGGAGGACGCCGGTGTGGGCGGTGGCGTGCACGGCGGCGCGGATCCGTTCCGCGTGAACAGTACACAAAGGTGACGGTTCTGTGTGTGTTTTTTTTTCTTTTTCTGGTTTGCATTTCTTGGTTCCTCAGCTGGTTTTTTCTACACTGGGTAGAGTCATTATCGTGCTGATAACGTGTTTAAAATAGGTGATTAATGAAGAGAAATATGAGAGGAAGAGAAGAAGAAGAAGGAGATGAGGAGAAGAGCAGATGGCTCACTGGGTTCGTTCAATTCATTTCATCTTTTGGGTGATTACATAATATATAGAAGAAATGAAGCAGAAGATGGGCCAAGGTAGGTGTAACAATGACATACATAATACACACGTTTTTATAACATGTTTCAGGAGTGATTAAAATAGTTACATATGGAAATTTTTAAAGAATATGAATAAGACATGTGGCTCCATTTGAGTTACATATTTCATTGTTTTAGGTTACAAGTTTTTAATATTTTTATTCAAATTAAATCTTCAAAATAATTTCTTCTATTATATATATATAGCAGAGATATGATATGTTTCAGGAGTGATTAAAATAGTGACACATGGAAATTTTTAATGAATGTGAATAAGACATGTGGCTCCATTTGAGTTACATGTTTTATTGTTTCATTTGAGTTATATGTTTCATTGTTTTGTTTCAAATTAAATCTTCAAAATAATTTCTTTTAAATTATCTCTTAGATTATCTCTCTTTTAAAAAATAATGATATTGAACTTCTCTTTTTAATTCAAATTATTTTTTTAAAAATGTAATTTTAAGAGAGTAGTAAGACTTATTAGTTTTATTACTTTCTTTTTATTTTATGTTTTTTTAACTAATTAATTTTTTTTTATGCAGAAAAAATATTCAATCTTTTCTAATGTGATGAAATTGTATTTAATTCAATCTCTATTGATTTATCTCTCCTAATAAATGTTAATACATCATATAAATAATTATCTTTTATCTTTCCTAATAGATGTTAATACATCATATAAATAATTATCTTCCCATATGACACACGGGGTACTGTACTAGTATATATATATATATATAGATGCATAGATTTGAAAGACATTAAAACGAAACTTTGTAACATGCTTTATTCCCTAAAACAAAAGTCATCGAAAAGGACAATATTTTGATTAAAATTCTCTTAAAACATCATTGTCGTATCAAAAAATAGAAAACAAAAAAATTCCAAGCTTTGGAATGTTGTATCCTAATTGAAATTGAATATATGGACCTCTCCAGACAAGTATAGATCACAAAAGAACACAATGGAAAAGGTAGTGAAATGGCAAACATAACTATTCATAAAATCGTAGATTCCTCCTGTCTAAATACTGTTTTCTAAACGCAACTACAATATGCCCAGTCTTCCTAAAGATGAATAATTTTTTTTTGATACTAAGATGAATATAATTTACTTTTAACTTGTTCATGGATTAGGCCCCTAAAACTTCCTTTGGGATGATTAATTAAGAAAACAACATATGTACAACCAACGCTAACTGGGCAAGTTGCGAATATATGTACTCCGCGAATTATAGAAGACATTGTCTTATTAATAGTTATGATCTTTCTGTAATTACTCCATTCTGGAGTCAAGGTATATAGTTTAAGGAACATTTAGCTTTTTACCATTCATGAAATTAACTTCAGCTCTGGGAGTAGACCAGATGTTGAGTGTTAAAAAAGTTACAAGATGCTTATGCAATTGGGAGATCCTACTGGCATTAGGTAACCCAAGATCGTCCAATAATCTTTTGATTATTTGATTACTGGGTCTTTTCAGGTTTATCTATTTGAAATTTACGTGTCCTTTCATAGGCTTTGTCAAATTAGGTGGATTCTAGTATGGTCTTTAACTATTAGCTGCTGGTTTCTATTCTGGTTGTGGGTGCTAGTTTGGCATGATAAGATGTGTGTGTTATGTAATTTTTTTATCTAGCAATGAAACCATGCTTCGACAAAAGAAGAGAGATGACGATTCTTTTTTTTTTTTTTTTTTTGAGAAATCGAAGGATGCTTTATTACTTAGAGCAAAGTGCTATGGAGTACAGCAGCAGCAGTAATAAGCAATATGTCCTCTGGCACATTAGTGAACCAGATAAATTCAGGATGGTAAGCTAAAGCTAGATGGCAAGCCGCATGTGCTGCCTTATTAAGAGTACGAGAAATATAACTTGAACTGAAAGAAGAAAAAACGCTAGAAAGTTGTTTTAAATCAGCAACCAGAAGACCACACGGAGAGCGGTCCCATGAGTCAGCTTGTAGTGCTTGAATAGCACGTTGAGCATCCATCTCCTGGGTTACGTGTTGCAACTGCATGTCAATTGCCATCTACAGCCCGAAGCGAGCCGCATACAACTCGCCATCTAGTGGATTCAGGGAGCCTGGCAGAAACTTAACGCCCATTGCAATCACCGAGCCTTTCCAATCCCGAATAACAGCTCCCAGACCTACCCCTTTATAGGAAAAACACGCCACATCAGTATTGATCTTGCACCAGTCTCTCGGAGGAGGCGACCAACAGCCAACTGAAGACATTGCACGGCGAGGTTTATCCACTGTATTGGCTGCGATATAACTACTGACAAGATCAATTGCCTGGTGTACAATATGCGGGATATTCCACTCCTTTTGTTGGAAGTGAATGAGATTTCTAACTTTCCAAATTGATCAAGCAATTGAAACCACCTGCATCAAGATTACCTCACCATATTTTTCCTGTACACCCTGTAGCAATTGATTCTCCTTTTGTTGGTGTGAATGGGATGACGATTCTTTAAATCCCAATTAAGAACAATATCTTAATTACCAGAATTATGTCTTTTAAATTTAGAGTGCCATAATTATATAATGTCTCTTTGTTAACTTTGTAATCATATGAATATCCTCAGCTTTTGTGATTGTTTTGTTCTTTGGTGAACTTTTATGGTTGAAGCTTTTACTGTTCGTCATTAGAAAAAAAAAAAGGGTAGGTGATAGATTTTGTCTCTAGTAAATTCGAGAAAAAAAAAAAAACTGGCCCAGCCCACACCATACAAAATCTTTTTCTTTCTTTGCTTTCAAGCCTAGAATCCTCTTATCTGCATCTTGTAGGATTAAGCGTCCTAGGATTTGGGTTCTCACTAAAAGATTATTGTATATCAAACTCTAGATTCAATTAGGTGTTTCTCTTTCTTGTTGAGTGACTGTTTATACTTAATTGACTATAAGAAATGAAGAGTATTAGATACTGCTAGCTGATTATTTTCTAAACACAGGCTCTTCATCTGAACAATTTCGTATCGTTATTACATATATCGTTTTTTCCTTAGTTGGAAATTTATCAACTAAAGACTGAATATTGTGGTTTACCTTCATGTTTGTTCCTTGAAATTCTGATATACAAGCTCCGCTGACCCAAGAATTAGTGTTTAGAGCATGCATGATACCATCATTCTCCCTATGGAGGATTCAAGATATAGAGTTAATTTTCCTCTGCCTTGGATTTACGTACCTGTATTAGTCTTGCAAAAGTCGGAGACCGGTTGCAAATGTGTTTATTAGCCTAACCTACTTTTATGCATTTAGGAGGCCACCGCTGGAAACCGAAACAAAGCGAGTTTGGTGTAAGTTTCCAGAAAGAGATTATCTTTTCGATGACATAAATGAGCAGTGCCGAACCCGGAAAAGTATTTTTGGAATAAAATGAACCCAAATTTAATTTCCAAGCTCTAACTACCATCAAAATAAGGACTATTTTGTACAAATATAACCCAAATGATAAAAATTTTGGTAGGCCATTATCCCATATGTTAAGATTCTTGCTAATAGGCTGCAGAAGTGTCTCCCCTCTCTTATAAGTAGTAATCAAACTGCATTCATTCCGGATAGGAGAATTGCTGATAATATACTTCTTGCTCACGAGATCGTGCATAACTATCACCGTGCTGGTATTTCAAGCCGTTGTACTCTTAAAATTGATCTTTTGAAGGCCTTCGATTATGTTGATTGGGAATTCTTTCTTAATGTTCTACTGCTATGGGTTTCCCAGATAGGTTTATTCATTGGCTTAAAGTATGTTTTACCACTGCCAAATTTTCTGTCTCTATTAATGGCTCTTTGTGTGGATATTTTGGTGCTGGCAAAGGCATGCGGCAAGGCAATCCATTATCGCCATATCTTTTTGTCATATCTATGGAAGTTTTATCTTGCCTTCTTAATAAATCAGCAGAGGATTCTTGGCTTCCATATTATCCCAAATACTCTGAGGTAAAGCTCTCTCATCTATGCTTTGTTGATGACCTCATGATCTTTTCTGATGGTAGTTTGGCCTCTGCTGAAATTGTCACTCAATTACTGCTGCGGGATTTCTATTATATTTCGGGTTTAAAGTTTAATCCTTCTAAGAGTGAAGTTTTTTTAGCTGGTGTTTCAGAGGCGCATATGCTCCAATTTATTTAGATTTGTGGTTTTAAGCAAGGTCATTTGCCTATCCGTTATTTGGGTGCTCCACTTATTTCGGGAAAGCTCTCTTTTGCTCATTGTAAACCACTGATGGATAGGATTCTTGCTAGAATTCGTTCCTGGAATGCCAAATTTCTAAGCTTTGCTGGTAAATTGCAACTTGTTCTCTCGGTTCTATTTAGTGTGCAAAATTATTGGGCAAACATTTTCATCCTACCCTCTAAAGTTCTAACCACTATTGAAAAATATTGTTCTAATTTTTTGTGGTCAACTGATGGTTCTAATGCTCATAAAGCCAGAGTCGCATGGAAGGATCTTTGTTTGCCTAAGCAGTAGGTGGATTAGGTATCAGAAAATTGAAGGACTAGAATATTGCTTGTGAAGAGAGTAATCTATGGTGTCTTTTGCTGCGAGCAGGCTCTTTATGGGTAGCCTGGATTCATGTCCATATCTTGAAGCAAAGAAGTCTCTGGAGCATTTCCATACCTCCTGATTGTTCATGGAGCCTTCGTAAGATTTTAAAGTTATGCCCCTATTTTCCCAACGTTATTTTTCATGCCATTGGTAATGGCTGCAACACCTTTGTTTGGTGGGACAATTGGCATCCTCATGGTTCTTTATCTTCTTTTATCTCTGATAACATTATTTGTAGTTCTATAATTCCTTTTTTAGTATTGTGAGCATGTTAATCTCAAATGCTACTTGGTCTTGGCCTAATTATCGTTTGCCTTTGATTACACAACTGAAACAAGAGGCAACTGCATCTATTTCTCCTTCTTATGCTCCTGATGAGCTGCATTGGACATTATCTACTTCTGGGCAGTTTTCTGTTCAAAGTGCTTGGGATTTTGTTCGAGAATTTGTTCGTTGTAAGAGAGTTCACGTAGATTGGTTCGAGCTCCTTTGGTCACCAGGCTCTATTCCTAGACATAGTTTTATAAGTTGGCTGGCTATTCTTGATCGGCTACCTACTCGTATAAGACTTCAGAATTGGAGAGTTCTGACCGATTCATCTTGTTTATTTTATTCTCTTCTGGAAGAGAGTAGAGATCATTTGTTTTTCGAATGTCCATATTCTGCTGCAGTTTGGTCTTCCATCTTTTCTTTGTGCTTTGTTTCTAAATCTGTTGGTTGCTGGAATTCAGAGTTTTTGTGGGTGAAATGTCATTTACCGAAAAAAGGTCTTCTTTCTATGTTATTGAGGGTAGCTTGAAATGCATGTATTTATCATATTTGGTGTGAAAGGAATCGCAGGCTGTTCATCCATTGTCATCGATCTTCAGATGCTCTTATTGCAAACATCTGGTTTGATGTGAAGTTGAGATTTTATGGTCTATCACATTTGAAGCCACGCACTCTTTCACTGCAACTGCAGTCTATCTGTAACTTTTGGGGCATTAAATTTGCTACTGAGCTTTTCTGTGTATTATTCTTTTTAGCATGTTTGGGATGTCTTCTTTGTAAGGAGTTTTCTCCTCACTAGTTTCCTAATGAAATTTTGATTTGATTCTCAAAAAAAAAAAAAAAATTGGTAGGCCATGGCACCCACCAACCCCCTTTGTCCGCCACAGTGAATGAGAATGGAGTGGATATTATTATCCTCCCCTTCTATTCTAGCCATAGCAATATAGAGTAGAGGGCGCCCAGCACTACAGTAATATGTGTGATGATGTGATGGCACTGTCATTAGACACAAGCCATGATGTGCGGTTTCTATTTGGTTAGTCACGAGAGGATGCACTCAAATACAATCTTCCCAAAGATAGAAAAGCTTATTCGGGACTTGATCTCAGTGTTGAATTTAAGTAGAAAAACTTGTATGCGCTATTGAAGTACACTAGGGTGAAATCCGTGCCTTGCTGCGGTGATATTAATATTAGAATAATAATTATAATAAAACTTAATTTTTTTGAATACGTGATTTAATCTGTTTTTTTTTCTTTCTTTTAACCTTAGCATTAAGTTTTTTGAAGTCGAAGCGAGACAAATTATCTATATGCGAATTCTAGGGTATTTTAACTAAATTCCGGGCTGCAGTTATGATATTTCCCTAAGAATTTCTTAGAGAGCCTGAGAAATATGCATCCCTTTGCTGCCCTCCTTTCCTCCTGTATAATAAAATAGAATATCTTGACCTTTAGCTCATCAAGGTTTTTTGTTTTAATTTATTGGATCATTGTAACCACACTGTGTTTGAGTTCATGTCTCTCTAGACATGCTCGCATGTACTTGTTGCTTTGAGTTTTTTGTCATCTTAGGTTTGGTAAGTGCTTTTTTTTCTTTCCCTGTTTATAATGTTAGATTGAGATTCTGTGCTTTCCTTTATAATATAAGCATCTTTTTGGCAGAAAGGCACTTCTTTGAGTAGTTCCATTGGTCACCCTAAGGCATTCCATACTCTATTCAAAATGACAAACAATATTCTCAGAAGTAGTGGTAAAAATAAATGACAGTACTGTCTAAATTTAGTTAAGGACACACCACCAAACTTAATTTTTAAAGGTAGTCCAAAAGTCACAAAAACTTTAGATTCTAACAGACACATACATAGTATGGGAGAGAATTTCTTCCTCTTGCTCACAAGCTAGAGGTTTCTCTCTATCCTTTTCAGGCTCACCCTTTATGGATTTCAGAGTACGCAAAATATTAATTTATTTAATTTATTTTCTTGTATAAAATAATTGTTGTGAAAAATAATATACAGCCTATAAACCATACAATTTACAAGCCATTAGCTTGGGATACTAGTAGTCCATTAAGTTTAGAAGAGCCATAAAAAATTTACAATCCATACAAAACAAATTAGAAAATTTTCAGCACAAGCGGCTCGGCTCGGCCAAACGAATTCGGCTCAAATGTGGCTCAGCTCAAGACAAACACGGCTCGGCTCGAAACTAATTCAAGTTTGGCTCACCGGCGTGGCTCAAGACCGGCTTGCCAACACTGAATATGGCTCTCCCTTTATGATTTTTTTTCTTTTTTTTGAAATTTGGCACACATGGGCGTGTGAGGGGATAAATATCAAACCCTAATTTTTTTTGATTACAACGATACTCTAAATCTAACCAACCCCATCCTATCCCTACTAAATTCCCACATCCTGGATTGAACCAGGGTGGCCTCGCACCAGGCAAGGTCTTTGTGCCACTGCGCTACGATCACGCTGGCATATGAAACCCTAATTTCATCTTCCCTAAAACACGCAGTCGCCGCCGCTAGCTCCCACTGGAGCTTCCACTGGCGCTGCCGGGAGAAGAGCAACACCGCCGTCACGTCGCCACAAAGGCCACGATTGCATGAGGGAGAGGCAGCGACTACGAAGGCCGCCTCTCTGCACCACCGCCACCGCTCTAGGATGGAAGCTCAAAGACTTTGTTGCTCACGACACGCCGGAGAAGACGACCTCCACGGAGGAGACGCCGCCGCCATCATCTCCCAGCGAGCACAACAGCCACAAAAGTTGTCGCCACGCTCGATCCGTCGTCGCGCGCATCAGGAACCGCCGCGTGACTCACCAAGGGCCGTTGGTCTCGGATCGGGAATCACCATCGTGCGACTCACGGAGAGCCGCCGCCCCTGCCGACGAAGACTCAGCCTGCCACACAAGCGCCGCCCGGATAAACCACGATCGCCTCCGCCACCAGAACGGTTCTAGAGCAGGCGGATCGGGGTGCCGTCACAGCCACCGCGAGCCACAGCCCACGAGGGAGAGGCAGCGACCACGAAGGTCACCACTCTGGGCGAGACCATAGCCTCCTCGATCCGCTGCCGTGACGCGTGAAGCTCATGACGACAGCGACACACGCCGCCCTCAAGTCTCAAGCCGCCGCGCGAACCACCGTGAGCCACAGCCACCGATACCTGCAAACAATCAACCCAAAAGCAAAGCACAACTACAAGGGAAGAAGGACTTTTTTGGTCTTAAACCTTTATGTTTGAGACTGAATTGGTATTTTGAAAGCACCAATCAAGTCCTTAACATTATATTAATTGCACAAACTAAGTCCTAAAATATGATTCCGTTAAATTTTGCTTATCTGTCTATTAAATTTTGCTCCAATATTATTTAAAAATGCCGCATCATCTTTAATATCTTACTTTGGAAATTAAAACTCTTACTCCATTTTGACTCTAAAGGCTCCCCCTTCTTGTAGGAAGTACATGTTGTTATTTTACTCCAATGATGGTAAAAACTCCAGATTTCCTTGTGCTTGAGTGCATGATCTCTTCATGGCCGCAATGGGGTCTTCCACTGCTGAAGCATCTCCGGTGGTCAACCCACTGAAGGTGTTACCGGGCTCTTTTCTTCCCCTTGAACTAGTGAAGCTAAAACCAGAATGCTGGCTGCACGAAATTAACAGGGGTTTTGTATCAGTGAAGAAACCACAATTTGGCTGTGTGTTGTCGTTAATCTTGATTGATGAAGAAGGGCTGTTGGTGGAAATCTTTGGAGAGCTCAGTTCTGGAAGGTTGTGTAGAATGAATCAATCTGCAATAGCCTTTGGCACCTTGGACAGAGTCAACTAGGACTTGCAATTTCCTCAAAATGTGGCTCACCTTCTTGATTTTTCTTGAAGGCCAACGATCAATGCCGTGTTGCCTGCATATCCTCTCAGTGTAGTGGGACAAACTGCAACCGCAACTATTAAAGACATTGAGTACCTGATGGTAAGGTGTTACTTCAAGAAACTTCTCACTAGTACAGATATAAAAATTCTGTTATGGATCTACCACATATATAAATATAACAATAGAAAAAAAAATTAGAAAGGATCAGTTAGTTCAATATTTAACGAGATTATACAAGTCGGTCTCTTGCTAGATCTTAACAATGAATATAGAGATGCTTCTAGTTCTGCTTGATCTGTGAAAATGAGTCCTTTCTGATAGATTTGATTAGAAAGGAAGTGAATATTTTCATACCGCCAATGCTTTTAGCGGCATCTTTCAGGCTCTCAGCAAATACTGTCGAAGGACTTGCATGCTGACAGTCTTCTCTGTCTTGGTGATAATAGAGCAGGAGGGGCCAGAAGTTTCATCTCAACTAGAAGAGCCATCTTGCAGAATAGGCACAGATGTAGAAATTCAACTTGTCTGGGTCCAAGATTTTTAACCAAAATTTTCCTTCATGTCTATGTGTATTAAAGTTGTAAATGCTAGTGACAGAACTTAAATTTGCTTCGTAATTCTTTAGGCTTGGAATTTGAGCAAGCTAGATTCTTTAATTGGCAGTCTCAAAAGAATTTGCATGTACAGAGGAGTCACCTTCCACCATACGGAGGGTCTCTTTAGAAAGATGCGTAAATTTTTGGCTTGCAGGCCAAGTTAATTACCATCAAATACAGCATGCTAACATGCTCACATTCTGGATAGCTCTGAATGTCCCAGTTTTAGTTTATCAAGAAAATTTCAACTTTAGTTGGTTTAGATTTTCAGGATGCCTGCTACAAGTAGACTGCATGAATACTATCTCCCAACCAACTTTCAAAAAATGCATGATACATGTAATGTTATTTGTAAGCTGCTAAAACCAAAATGTTCAATAAAAAAGAAAAGAAAAGGCAAAGTGCTCATTTCAAGAAGTGGACTTTTCATGCATATTCATCAACGAACGGTGCGCTAGTTTCTGAGTTCAGTTTTTGGGGGAAAAATGGATCAAAAATGTGTAATTTTCAAAGTAAGATACCACCATCGCCTGTGCGGGATGAGAAAAAAATGGGGTATAAGTTTTTAATTTTCAATGTAAGATATTAAAGATGATGTGGGATTTTAAAATAACATTGGAGCAAAACTTAACAGACACATAAGCAAAATTTAATAGAATCATACTTAAAGGACTTAGTTTGTTCAACTAATATAACGTTTAGGACTTGATTTGTGTTTTCAAAAGGTTTGATACCAATTCAGTCTGAAACATAAAGGTTTAGGATCAAAAGAGCCCTTCTTGTTAAAATATGACCAAGCTGTATTGGAAGTGAAGAAAGTGTGCAAGTTGTTCTTTTCTTTATTTGGTTCTACTCTTGTGTCTTTTGTTGTAGTGCTTTGTTATTGTCAGGTTAAGTAACATGCTTCTTAGGTTAGGATGAGCATGCATATTCAGTGTTTTCAGACATGCTAAGTTAGTGGACTGCATTTTTGGTCTATATAAGTGGCTATTGTAATGTGGTTTTAATCAAGTGAAATAAAGTGAATTCAAACAAAAAAACGTTGGTGTTTCACTTCATTGTTACTCTGAGATGTTCAGAGTGTTTAGAAACAAAAGATTGTGAGAGGTTTGAATGAAAATCAATAAAACAGTAACAAAAAAAACCAACCTGCAGAATTTTGGAATTTTTCCAGAAAACATCGATATTCAGAGTAAAACATCGATGTTCTAGAGTTCTGCCAACTTTCCAAAATTGTACAACATCGATGTTCTAAAAGGAAAACATCGATGTTCTCATGTACTGGGTTACACGAGGGAGATTCAATGCAAACAATTGGTAGCGGAGCATAATTGATCTTAAGGGGCCTGTATGTTGGTTTATTAGAGACCAGAAAAAGGGGAGAAAAAATGGTGTTTGATTGGGAGATTATTGTAAGATTGGGAGAAATTCTTAAGTGTTCTGATCTTGATACAACAACAATAGATAAGTTGTGTCAGAAATTGCAGGAAGAGTTTGGCATGGATTTCTCAGGCAGAAAATCATTCATCAAGGATCAAGTTATTTTTGTTCCTGGAAAATAATGAGTTCTGGAGCAATGAAGATGAAGATGCCAAATCAGAGGTAACAAATGACTCTGATTTGATTGAAAAAGATGAAAATGAAGATTCTTTTGGTAAGAGTTATAATTTTGTTGAAGTTGATGATGGTGTTTTATTTGGTAAAGAGGTTGTGGTTGATGAGATTTTTTATGGACATGAAAATGCTATTTCTGTGGAAAGTGATCATTCTGGAGTTGTTGTTTGTGAGGATCTTTGTTTGGATTTTAAAGATTACTCTAATTATAAATCAATTGAAGTTGAGTGTGGGAGTGACAGTTTAGGTGATGATGCTGTCCACATTAAATATTGTGATGATGAGTTTGTTAAGTTTGAAATTCTGGAAGTGATAAATGACAAGAAGCAGGATTTTAACGTGAGAAAAAAAAAAATTGAGGCATGCATTGAAGAGAAGTCATTAGAGTTCTATGATTTGTTTGATTTTTCAACTGCCAAGAAAAGAAGATGTCATGCGAAGTGGAGGAAAAGGAAAAAAAGAATTGAGAGGTTTCAAGTCTGTTCACCAAGTCTTTGACAAGAATCAAATTCAAGTTGTTAAAGAGGTGTGTTGAAGTTGAAAATGAAGATGAAGCTGAAGGACAGCATGGGGGAGTGTTAGAATATGACTAAGCTGCATTGAAAGTGAAGAAAGTGTGCAAGTTGCTGTTTTCTTTGTTTGGTTCTACTCTTGTGTCTTTTGTTGTAGTGCTCTGTTATTGTCAGGTTTAGTAACATGCTTCTTAGGTTAGGGTGAGCATGCTTATTCAGTGTTTTCAGACATGTTAAGTTAGAGGACTGCACTTTTGGTCTATATAAGTAGCTATTGTAATGTGGTTTTAATCAAGTGAAATAAAGTGAATTCAAGCAAAAAAACGTTGGTGTTTCACTTCATTATTACTCTGAGATGTTCAGAGTGTTTAGAAACAAAAGATTGTGAGAGGTTTGAGTGAGAATCAATAAAACAATAACAAAAAAACCAATCTGTAGAATTTTAGAATTTTTCCAGAAAACATCGATATTCAGAGTAAAACATCAATGTTCTAGAGTTCTGCCAACTTTCCAGAATTGTACAACATCGATGTTCTAAAAGGAAAACATCGATGTTCTCATGTGCTGAGTTACACCAGGGAGATTCAAAGCAAACACTTCTTTCCAACTACAAGCAAGCTTTTCCCCTATTTTGAGTTTATAGGTTCGTGATTTACAAATAATCATCCGGTTCATTTTACACAAAGAAGATAGATGAACCATTGTTTTGAGTCAAGCAAAATTCAATACACAATTGCACGGGTTGGGTTGTGGGGTTTGTGGTTCACAAGTTCATGGGTTTTGCTATTCATACACTAACATAATTCACAGAAAATTATAAGATTCGCTTTACACGAAGAAGACGATCAACTTGTTTTACTCCAAACAAAACAAAAATGATATTGTATCATGGCTCAGTTACAGAAATTGACATGGATATGCAGAGGTTAATCACGTAAATTAATCTTATATCCAAGACACCAATAACAATAACAATCGATTGAGGCAACAATTTATGCAGAGGAAAACGAAAAATATTCCATAGAATTGATTTTACCAATTTGATACAAAAACCAACAAATCAATCATCGAATATGCGTGGCTCCGCTATCAATATTGGGAATTAAGGCATGTTCAACACATAAACAACCTATGCACAATGGAAATAGAAATATACTTGTCCTCCGACTGCTTCTCATTCTTTGTCCTCCGATTGAAATAGAAATACAAAGAATGACAATGCACAAGAATCAGAGTATGCAACTCAGGCGCAATTTGGTGTTGCTTCGCGCTGCTCACCAGCTTTTGTCTCGTGATTGGCATGTTTCTTTGATGCATGTCCATAGGGAGGTTAATCTCTGTGCTGACTGGCTTGCTAGGCATGCCTTTTCATTTTAACTTGGGGTCTTTCATTTTGTTCAACCCCCCAGGGGGCTGCATTCCTTTGCTTGCACATAATGTATCAGGGGTCGGCACCCCAAGGCTTGTTCAGCCTGATAATCAATAAAGTATAACCTCTCTTACTGATCAAAAAAAAAAGAAAATGAGAAGCAGTTTTTATTGCTTATGAAGTAGATTTCACGAAACGACTTACTTGAATCACAAAGCAGACACAACCTAAACCCAAAATAAGCATATATATATTTAAAGAAAGCGAAGAAACTAAGCATGACCCGAATTAAATTAGGATACTCCCAAAGTCAATAAAGCTTATGTGGAGATCTTTAGTTTGAGAACCAGACAAAGGTATCCCTCCCTGGGAAGTGACAAATTGGAGGTCCTGGCGAAACTCCTAAGACTTTAAAGGCCAAATGATGTGCACTCCATTCGGACGTATCCATATGGCAAATACCCACTGCCCTGATTTTGGACCCATTTTGGCCGATCAAGGGTACAACATGAACTCTGGTGGCATTTATGGAGTGGCAATAGAACACAGCGTACGGATATACTTGCTTATGGCATATCACTGCATTGTCTCCCACCACTCTGATTCCAGATGAAACGGTATACTCCTCCTGCTCCGGCTTGGTCTCCTGCTGGACCTCAGTTGAGAGCAGCCTAACATTTTTGCCAAGCTTTGCAATGTTGAAATCAACCATTGATTCTAAAGATGTTGCACAATGTTTCTCTTCTCCTCTAATGCTCGGTTGCTCGCATTGTTCAACTGTTCTTTTCACGGCCTTGGCTGCTGGTGAACTACTGCTCACGGAGAAGCGGTCAAAAATTTCTGATAATTTGTCACTTGAGAAGGGAATGGACTCAGCTACTTGATACGACAAGAAAGTAGCTTTATTTTTGGATTGCATAAAATTGAGCCTCATCTTGGTATTAGGGTGCAGATCTTTGTACAAGAAGAATGTGGTCGTGTTAGATATGGCAGACTGCTCTACTTGGGTGGCTGTGGCTGCGTAGTTAAAAATGTTATAAAGTATTTGCCAATCCTCAATTGTTTCCGTGTCTACGGCTATCTTTAAGTCTCCAACATGGTTATCTGCCAAAGAATGAAAACCATTCAGAAACAATTGTAGGCAAAAAGAACATCAGATTGGAAACATTTTTGGATGTGAATTGCAATTAAATTAAGTATGACCTAAAAATAAGGCATATGATGCGAGCATGCGAAATGCAATTTCCTTTCTTTTGTAATTAAGAGAAAAAAAAAATGTTCCCTGGTTTTAAAGTAGGGGATAATTTTCCTAATTTTTACATTTTGCACTAATCTCAAAGGATTGCACAATTCCTTCAACTTTTGCGATTGTATTGCCTCAAGATAAAATTCAAAATTCTCAGTCTTTTTAGATAGCCCGAGAGAAAAATCCATTGATAAAGTATAATACATATTTCAAATTAGTTACCAGCCACTATGAGGTCTCGCAGTGCGTTTGGCAAAGGAGTGTTTGGCAACTTTGCCTCCCAATATTGCTGTGCAGGGAGAGAGGCATTACTTCTTCCTAGCAACTGCCACGAAATTGATGACAAATCAATTAGTTTCTTTGACCCATTATCTAGGGGTCATTGTAACTCAAGAAAGAAAAATAAACCAAAATACATGTAATATGGAATTTAAGTAGCAACAAGTCAACAAATTTCAGAAGTGCCGGTCAAGGAATTATTATAAGCACTCACACAAAGTAAAGCAAAGGCAGGAAGGAGACGAAAGTATTCCATCGTAACCTTGTCCTGGAAACACTAAACTCTAGAAAAAATTAAAAAGAATGTGTTGCTGGTTCTGGTTCTGATACTGAGGCAAGAGCCACCGGCTAGCTATATATACACATAGATGCGTAAACTCGAAAAACAATTTGACGATAAAACTGAAGCTTTGTAACATTCTTTATTCTTTCTGCAAAAGTCATCGAAGAGGACAATTTCATGACATTTCTGTAAAATCTCTGGCATGTTGTCACATGATTAAAACACAAATCTTTACCACAGAACTCATAGCGGAGAAGCAAGAAATGTTCAAAGAAGAGAATCAATGTTTTCAAACTTCAAATTGACGAGGGCATATTTTGAGTGCGAGGATATCCACTATCATCCATTTTTGTCTGTAGATTGTCTAGGGGATAACGTTTTATTCCCTAAATACTTACCAAATATGCTAATTTCTGAATGAACTTTCAATTTTGTAACAGTGGTCAAACTACTATATCCCTCTTGCATGCCCGGCCATAAGTCCAGCCGTCATATTTCCATATCCAACAAGTACAAGAACTCAAGGGCAAAAAAAAAAAAAAAAAACCCAGGTATCAGAATCGTTTGGATTTTGAATATTAATTAGACACGAAACATAAATATGCTTTTCTTCTCTGAACACCCATAGGATATGTATGATTTTTTATTTAAACAACTTAAGCAGGCAAGACAAAACCAATTCGTTCGTAAAGCTTTCCTGTTATCAATTGGGCACAGTCTCATCCCATTAATTATATATATATGGTACACTACAGATTACGGTCTCCACACAGGAAAGACAAGATCCTCCGGTTTGTAGGCACATGTGTTTTCAGCTTGATCTCGCACGCAACTAATACAAGCCAGATTCTATTCAACCGGCTGGAGTTTCATAGGGATAATAAATGTATAGGAGCTACTAACATTGGTGTTAGAAATCCTAAGAAGTCTTTTGGCAGTGTCTCGTTTACTAATTGAAACAATATTGTCAATGAACCTGTCATAAGATATGTACCTATAACCTATTTATATGCTCTTCTTCTTCAGTGAAAGCAGCATCTCACATTTACGAGTGAGTTATAATCAAGCTCAATACAGCATACAAAAATTCAATGGAGTTTATTCTACTTCATGTCCTTGCTTTACTATTTTGCGTACGATTTCCACTCTTTTCTCACTCCTCTGATGGTTTTAATTTGCTATGTCTTTGCTTCTTGGCTATATATTTGATCAATAGCTCCTAGAAACTATAAAATCTTCAAACCTGCACTTATATATATATACTTGTTATGGCAGCTGCTAATAGGAAGAAGTAATGCTTATTTGCCTGCTGAGGAGTACTGGAGAGCAAAATTGCCCAACACTGAAATGCCCAAAGCTTTGCAAGATCTCTTACAGAAAGGTCAGTTCCCAATATGATTCAATTTGGATGGTTTAGGACTTAATTAGCAAACCTCCTTGAGGTCCGGTCAACTATATACTGGAAAAGAAAAAAGAGAAAAAAATAAACCGGTTTATTGACTTATTCGTACTTGTCACGCACCCACCTAGAGGACAATGCGGGGCAACGATTTTTTAACCTAATCGCTAAATTCCCCTATCTCCCCTGTTTCAATTGCTCAAAAGATAAAAAGGTTTAGTTTTTTTTTTTTTATTACATTTTATTTTAGAATTGTTTATTCCATTAATTTTTTTACAAATTCAATACAAACTATACTCGAGGTTGTTTTTTTTTCTTTTCTTTTTTTTTAACAAAATTAAGATTTGTATTTTTTTTTTTTTCCATTGGAGCTTTACTTCAACTAATCCAAGTCCAACCTGAGTCTCGCACTTAGTTTTGGTGGGGGAGACTCCAGATTGGGATAGTTAAGATGTGTATTTTTCACCCTCAGAACCTAACATTCTTAGTGCTGATATAAAAGCAGACACTGGGAGCATGAAGAATTTTGCAGAAGCTTCGGTAGACAATTGGCAAATACTTTACAACATCTTCAACTACAACTACCTTGAATCAGCCTCTCCATTTGAGAAATACCTCGTATCTCGGGCAAACCTGACCATATTCTTCCTGTATAGTGATCTGCATCCCAACACAAAAATGAACCTTCTGTTCACCAAGTCCACGAACAAGGCCACTTTCCTGTCTCGTGAGAAGGCTGATTATATCCCTTTTTCAAGCGACAAGTTATCAGACATCTTGATCCACTTCTCAATTACAACCAAATCAAAAGCAGCAGATGCCATAAGCAAAACCCTGAAGCAATGCGAAGCACCAACCATAGAAGGAGAAAATAAATATTGTGCTACCTCCTTGGAATCATTAGTTAATTTCAACATTGCGACACTAGGAGAAAATATTGAGATATATTCAACTCCGGCACAAGAAGAGACCAAGAAGCAAGAATATACTATCTCAGAGGGAGCTCATAGGGTAGGAGACAATGCAGTCATATGTCATAAACAGAGATATGCATATGCTGTATTTTATTGCCATGTGATCCATTCCACAGATATCTATCTAGTTTCACTAGCAGGAGCCGATGGCACCAGAATTGAAGCAGTGGCTGTTTGCCATATGGATACATCAACTTGGAGTCCAAATCATCTGGCTTTTCAAGTTCTGCAAGTTGAACCTGGGCCAGCAATTTGTCACTTCCCTGGGAGTGATACTCTTGTCTGGGTTTCCAAATAAGATCAGCTGAGAAATGGTTTTAATTAAGTCCATTATTTCAATAAGGGGTGAATCTTTTTGGTTGGTTTGTACGTGTTGTCATTCGTCACCAAATTCTTCTAATAAAATTACCAGTTAAAAAAAAAAGAAAACAATTATCAGCTGTGTCATATGTGTTAGTGTTAGTTTGAAATAATTAAGTATGGGAAAACAATATTTATTTTAATTTTTTGCCAGACGATATGTTTTAGTTCGATTTTAAGAGGATTTTTGGTTTCGTTGGAATCAGTCAGTCCCTTCCTGTTGAATTGCGGCCACCGTCGGCCTGTGGCATGGTTGAGCGTGAGTTGTGTGCAAGTGTAGCCCACCCAGGCCATGTTTAGCTGGGTTTGCATTCCACATCAGTGCCCAAACCCGTAAAGAAAAAGGGTTTTGGGCCCACTATTACTTAAACGTCCGATAGAGGCAAATCAACCATCCTTTTACGGGCTAGATTTTTGGGCAAAATGACCGGATAGGCTATGGCCTGTCATAACTCTCAATCAGAAGAATTTCGCCTCCGGCACATTGGAAAAAAGTACTTTGCTGATGCACTCCTATGTGAGTAGGGGTGTAAACGAGCCGAGTCGAGCCGAGTAGTGCCATGCTCGACTCGAGCTCGTTAAGTAAATCCCAAACTCGAGCTCGATCGAGCTTGTATATTTGAGCTCGAGCTCGAGCTCGTTAGATTTTCCATCGTTCGAACTCGGCTCGTTAAGGCTCGTTAAGCGGTGGTTGGCTTCGGTAGCTACGTCTCAACTCGACAGAGCTCGTTAACTCGAGCTCGATTAAGCTCGATTATAGAAGCTATGACGAGTACATAACCCTATTATATTGAAATTTATTTTCATTCAACGAAATTAAGATAAAGGCGACGAAATTTATGGCCCAAAATAAAAGATGATTTTATTATGATGGCTTTTACACAAATACAATAAAGTATTTTACACTTTCTATAAAATAAAATACAACGAAATAAGCCGGAATCCGGCGGAATGATAGCACCTGGATCTCCAAAGATAAAGCCGGAAAACTCGAACTCGGTTGGTCCCCCACAGATCTACTCCATAATTGTACGCACCATGGACAGATCTACTTGATAGCAGCTGGATCTCCTCATGTAGGAACCGGATCTGGGAATCCCGACCTCGGGTCTACTCGTCTACGCCTCCACTGGACAAGTCTGGATCTAACCGAAATCCGTCACCAACAACCCGAACTCGCCATGAGAACATCCAGTTCGTCAAACCATCCCAAATTAAACCAGAAACAACAAGCAAAACAACATTAGAACCCAACCAACCATAACTCAAAATAAACCAAACAGGGTACTAGATGCTTACCCACAGACTGCTCGAAGATTTTCAACCATCTCTCGACCTCGGAGAGGTAGGCGGAGCCGGTGTAGAAGGTGACGTTCTCGCCCCAGGAGCGGCGCTCGCGGAGGGACTCCTTGGCGAAGAGATATTCCGGGGAGGTGGGGAGGTGGTATAGGGTTTGGATTTGGTGGGGGATGGTCACGTTCTCGCCGGGTCGGGCTGGCGATCTGGCTCTGGGTTACGGTGTTGAAAAGCCATCTGGGTCGAGACTCGAGAGAGAGAGAGAGATGGAGGCTGGAGAGGAAAAATGAGTTCGCTTGTGATTGTGTCGTGTGGTGTTTGTTGTGAATTTGTGTGTGCTGATTTTTTTTAGGGTTAGGGGAAAAAATTAGGGAAGCCGGATTGGAATGGAATTTGGTATGGGTTTGGGTTTGTGTTTGGGCTTAAGACACATGGCTCAAGTTTTTTTCTAAATATATGGCCCATATAAATTTTTTTACAAGCCCAATAAGAGCAAAGCTCGATAAGGCTCGCGAGCTTTATGAGCCAAGTACTAGTAAGCTCGAGCTCGGCTCGATAGCACTCTAAGCTCGAGCTCGATAAGCAGGAGTCGAGTTCGAGTAGCCAGCGAGTCGATCCCGAGTAGCTCGCGAGTAGCTCTGCTCGTTTACACCCCTATATGTGAGGTTCAAAATATTATAGATTAGGAATTCACATAATTAATATAGAATTTTAACATACTATCAGTTTAGAACTAATATGTTACATATAATGTATTCATTTATATATAGCACTCCTCCTCTGCAATGTTATTATATATTAACTATAGAATATGTTTGGGGAAAACTGGTTCATAAAAAACCTAAGGCATATTCTGCTTCTCCTCCATCAATATCTCAAAAAACAAAGTAATTCAATCTTCTTTATCAACCTTTCAAACGTTGAAGTTGGAATCTCCTCGGTAAATAAATTCACAAGTTTGTTACTAGAGTGAATTTGCTGACCACAAATATCATCTTTCTTCTCAAGATCTTGAGAGAATTTTTTTTTTGGTTATATGTGTTTTGTTTGATCACATTTGATATATCGTTCCTTCAAGTGAGCAATGCATGCAACATTATCTTCATAAGGGGTCGTTGGGATCTCTTTCTTGATATTTGTTCCACATGAATCTCAAATTGCGTCATTAATCTTAGCCAAGCACATTTTTGACTAGCTTCATATATGTCCAATTCTCTGTATGATTTGAAAAGGTAGCAACAATACTTTACTTTGTAAATTGTCATGATATAACAGTTCCTCCACATGTAAATAAGTAGCCCATTTGTGATCGAGATTGGTTTGGATCAGACAAATAATTGACATCTGCAAAGCCGATTAGATCTAGTTTTGGACCTATAAGAATAAAATAATTCCAAATCAATCGTCCCCAAAGATAATTAAAAATCTATTTTATCCCATTCCAATATCTGTGTGTTGGAGCATAGCTATATCTTGATAATAATTTAACAACAAAACATGTATCATGTCTTGTATTACTAACAAGATATATTAATGCTTCAATCTTACTGAGATATGCCACTTCCGAACTAAGAATTTCTTCATTATCTTCTCATAGTCTAAAGACATCTTTCTTTTGATCAAATGGCCTCACAACTACTAGGGTACTTAATGGGAGTGCTTTGTCCATATAATTTTTTTTTAATATCTTTTCAGTATAATGTGTCTATGGACAAAGATTCTACTTTCTAAATATGCAATTTGGAGACCTAAATAAATTTTTTTCTTTGTGGGTTCTTTCATCTCAACTTTTTTCTTTAAACAATGCATAATTTTAAAAACTTCTTCAGAAGTTCCAATGATATTTAGATCATCACATAAATTTTGGACTAATATCTTTTTTGGTACCTGTGTTGCTCTTGATTACCACAATTCATACCTATGTTTCAATTTGGTCACATTTCATCCCTCAATTAAGTCCGATTTGCCTAATTTGGTTATTTTGACCGTTTTACCCCTTAAATCAATGACGTATCAGTTTTTTTTCACCAAACCGACCCGAAACTTGATGGATGCCTAAAGTATAACCGAAACCTGACCCGAACTAGACAATCTTTATTATTTTTCTATTCTTTTTATTTTATTATTTTCTTTTTTCCAAAAAAATTAATTCTAAAAATAAATAATTCTTTTCGTTCTAGTAATCCGCAATCTATTTTCTTTTCGACCCAAATACCATCCCATCCAATAACCCAAATGTTCTAAAAATAGATTGCAGATTACTAGAACAAAAAAAAATATCTATTTTTAGAATTAAAATTTTTGGAAAAAAGAAAATTATAAAAGAAAAGAAAAAGAAAAATAATAAAAAAAATGTCCAGTTCGGGTTGAGTTTCGGTTAGGCTTTGGGTATCCACCGGGCTTCAGGTCGGCTAGGTGAAGAACCCGGGTGAACAAACTGATACGTCATTGACTTTAGGGGTAAAACGGTCAAAATAATGAAATTAGGCCAATCGGACTTAATTGAGGGATGAAATGTGACCAAATTGAAACATAGGCATGAATTGTGATAATAAGAGCAACATAGGTACTAAAAAAGGCATTAGTCCCATAAATTTTAGTAATGTAGTTCGTTATAGATCTGAAAAAATCAATAATAATCATTAAAAATTTTATATTGTTATAAATACTTAATTATATATGAAATTGTAATTATTTTTTATGTTTTATAAATTTTATTTAAAATTTTATTATCAGTATTGCAATTAGGGTCACAGATACTTTAATATTTTTTTTATATAATTTAATAGGTGATACATGAACATTTATTCCTGATAATAATTTTTGGCTTCGTCAATGTTACATACGTATATACAACGCACCGATTTTTGTTTCTTGGAATTTCCTAGAGAAGAGGTTTGATAATTGGCAGAGTAGGCTGATTTAACAGAAGGTGACGACCACGTTAAGCAACATCAAACCAGGACTGACAAACAAGAGCAGAACTATATAATATTATTCTTTTCCTTTAAGTATAATCTGGGTATTGTGCAAATTTGATAAGAGTTGTTTCTTTTACGTGTGAGTAGGGGATGAGTATGTTCTTACAAATGCCAATCTCAATGTCCTATTTAAATAACTTGCAGCAACTTGGTGTTAAACGTTCTCGTTAGTGATTTATTAATAATGGGCAGATGGTTGAATATGGTTTTTGTCTTGGGATAAAGTTAATGCATGCAGTTTCAGGCTCTTATTATGGCAGAAGCAAATTGGTCCCAGTCCGTGAAGCCGTCAAACTAGCGTGGGCTAGATCATACCTGAAAGGTATGCCTAGAGACCGGTTCAAAGGAGATCGAGCTTTCAGGCCATTTCTTCTCTGGTGATTTCTTCAAAAGAAGATTAATGCCATTATTAAGATGCCAATGAGAAATTCTAACAGTAATTTTTTTGTTTTATTCCTTTTCGTATGCTTCTCTTCAGGGGAAAAGAGTTATTGAGTAGCGACGGCTGCTAGGAGATTGCATACGTAGTGTCCTCCATTAGTCTCTTTGCGGAATATGTAATCGCTGATAAAACAAAGAAAAGCATGATGTCCTAGAGCTTATGTGCAGATCACAGCCACTTCAGGAATACTACTTCTCAAGACAAGGATTACGTCTTTACAATGAGCCCAAGGACCCAAGAACCTTGTCTTCAAACGCTGAAGCAGGATACCGTTAATGGAGAAGGCGATTTCGATCCAGGTGCACCTCCTCCATTCAAGATAGCTGAGATCCGAGCTGCCATTCCAGAGCACTGTTGGGTGAAGAACCCATGGAGATCCTTAAGCTACGTATTGAGGGATGCTGTTATTGTCTTTGCCTTAATGGGAGCTGCTGTGTACTTGAAGGGTTGGCTTTTCTGGCCATTCTACTGGGCTGCCCAGGGAACAATGTTCTGGGCTATATTTGTTCTTGGTCATGATTGGTAACTAATAACCTCTTAACTAAAACATTCACCCCTGTTTTTCAGCTTTTTTCACATTGCTTTTCTTGCTTTGCAATGAAGTTCTCGAGTTGAGCGAGTTTCCACACAGTTAATTTCTGATGATGTACTCCATTAATGCATTTGGTTCTTGGGTATATACATACTGATTTTGCAGTGGCCATGGAAGCTTTTCCAACAGTACTGCTCTGAATAATCTGGTGGGGCACATCCTGCATTCTTCAATTCTTGTACCCTACCATGGATGGTGAGCTCTTATTTGTTACAGCACATTAATTTTTTTAAAAAAAAATTGCTATGTCATTGGAATACTTTCCTTTATCTCTTGAAGCCGCTAAGTCTGAATCTCAAACTCTGAATGGATTTTGCAGGAGAATTAGTCACAGGACTCATCATCAGAATCATGGGAATGTTGAGAATGATGAATCATGGGTTCCTGTAAGTTGTTCTCTGTTCCCTCCAAGTTCTTGAACCTCAATATCCTCTGCTAGTGTTTCCACTTTGTATACGAATACTGATGTTCTGTGCTGCCCTTTTCCCGTTACTTGTAATTTGCTTTCACATGGAGATGTAACTACAATTTGTTTTTGTCGGCCCACCTCTTTCAGCTGCCTGAGAAGATTTACAAGAATTTGGATTTAAGCACTCGAATTATGAGATATACTGTACCTCTGCCTATGCTTGCATACCCCATATATTTGGTGAGAGCTAGGAATTTCCGTCTCATTCACTGAGTACAGACATTATCCCCAAAAATTAAATATACGTATATATGCTGTAGCTATATATAGGATCCAATTCGAATCATCACTGAAAATCCTTAACCGGGACAACTTTGTTATACATATGCTTTGGTTGCAATTCAGTGGACAAGAAGTCCGGGGAAAGAAGGTTCTCATTTCAATCCATTCAGCAAACTCTTTGCACCAAATGAAAGGAAAGCCATATTAACCTCTACTGTGTGTTGGACAATGATGGTTCTTCTGCTTCTATATTCTTGCTTTCTTTTTGGTCCCGCTCAAGTACTCAAGTTCTACGGAGTTCCGTATGTGGTAATTAAATTATATTCTTAATAACATCTTAAATGTTCATTTCCCCTAAATTTAATGTATCCTTAGCTTTACCTTGGAGTAGGCTTAATAACAAATTTTGCAGATTTTTGTTATGTGGCTGGATTTTGTCACATACTTGCATCACCACGGCTCCGAAGAGAAGCTTCCCTGGTATCGTGGCAAGGTATACTACTATTACCAATTAATTCTGCTTAATTCCTTGATGTAATTCCATGGAATTTACCTTCCACAATGAAAGAAAAACTGAGGCATCCACATATATATATATGTTGTGTTTAAAAGGAATGGAGCTATCTGCGAGGAGGGCTTACAACAGTTGATCATGATTACGGATTGTTTAATAACATCCACCATGATATTGGGACGCATGTCACACATCATCTCTTCCCTCAAATTCCACACTATCACTTGGTAGAAGCGGTAATGCAGAGGATATCCATTGCTTCCCAAAAATATATAATCAATCGCATACTAGCTTCAGAAATATATATATGTTTTAATAAAAAAATGTTGTTACGAGTAAATTGTGGAATTCTGATGGATTAATTTTTGTAGTTTTGGATTGCAGACAAAGGCTTCCAAGCATGTTCTAGGGAAGTACTATCGCGAGCCAAAGAGATCTGGGCCATTCCCTTTTCATTTGTTCAGGATTCTTGTAAGAAGCTTTAGAGAAGATCACTATGTGAGCGATACAGGAGACGTCGTCTTTTATCAGACAGACCCTCAACTTTATAAATCTTCAAAAACCAAAACCGTGTGATTTCATTCGTTTTTGCAGTTTGATCGAAGCAGGGAAAAATTATGAGTAGTTTACAATTGTACTTAATTTTACCAATTACCTACCACTCATCAGAATACGAGATATCTAGTGTGGTCGTAATGTAAAGCTTATTTCATACTCAATAAATAATAACATACATTCTGCTTCCCCATCCTCTGTACTGGGATTAGGGGATTTCTTTCCTGTTTCTTGTTCCGTGATCGCTCAACTAAAGGACATACATAATATATTGTAGGATTGGCGGAATGGACTTTCATGTTACCCAGCGCCGCTAACAAACAGTGAATATTTGTAGTAATATATTTCAAAAATAAAAATAACTATTCCACATTAGTGAGGAAGGATAGAATGACTGGTACAGTCAAATTAGTTAGAGGGAAATACTGTAAAGCGCAGTCAAATTGGTTGGAGAAAAATGCTAAAAAAACATGGTCAAATGTTGTTACTTAATGTTTAGGAGAGTTATGTGCAAGTTGACTGTTTCATTTTATTATTAGCGTTAACCCTCTCCCATTCCATTTACCTATATATACCCTTCCCAATCTAATCATTGGAAAAAACACAAAAACAAGAATTCTTTCAGTTCTTATTTCTTCTCCCCCTCACAAAATTTTCCTCTCCTTTGTTCTCCTTGTTGGGTTCTTAATGAAATTTTCATGGTAGTCTCTAGTATCCTATAATCTATGGTAGAAGAACTTGTTGTATCTTGGGAGAACTTTGCAGTAGGCAAAATATTTTTTTAGGACAGAGCCTAGCACGCCTCAGGTTATGTGCCTTGTTCCTAGTTTTTCCAACAATCTAAAGGAATATTGTTTTATATTTTATTTTCTCTTAGTTTTCTCTTATGTTAAATTATACTTATAATTTTTGTTTATGCTTTGACAAAGTTATTGGTGGAAGAGGAACTAAAAGATGCATAGAGAAAATCAAGGTTGCAGATGTAGAAATGGAGAGAAGGAAATTGAGCTTGGTGAGAGGTATGTTTTTCGATAAAAATTTGTTTACAAGCTTTAGGTGAATAGTAATCCCAGATTAAATAAAGCTACCCATTCATGGAGAGTCAAATGATTTTATTTTTAGTGTGAAAATAAAATGAAAAATGAAAATCCTCCTAACTCAAAAAATTAATTTTGGTTTTAGGAGATGATATTTGTGTTGTGATCATTAAAATTGGGATTAATGTCTAGTTTGGATAATAAGCAAAAGTTAATATATTTATTAAAGGCTTGTGTGATCATGTTTTTATCAGAGATATCTTTGTTTTTCTAAATTTATGAATTTTTGATATGATAAATATTTATTGAATTATTTTATGTGAAATTATTCATATTTTATATGTTATGAGCGTTTATTCATCAAAAGTGCCGATGGATATATTTTATATGAGTTTGTCATCTCTTAGTGAGATTTCATATGAAAATTTAAGTTATATATTTTTGAGGTGCGAGCTTGAATTTTTAAAAAATATGGGTTTTTTTTTCTTAATTTTGAGAAGGAAAAATTATGTGAAAAAATATTTTTATTGCATATTTTAATTAAAAAAAAAAGGAAAATTTGTGAAAATAAAATTTTGATCGAGTGTTAATTAATGATGGCTCTCTCTTGAACTTGAGAATTTCAAAAAAATAAGATTATGTGTATGCGATGCATAAATTTAGTACTATGAAACTTTTTGAGAATTCATATATGCTTGATTGTGTATAAGATGACAATTTTATTCATTCGAATAATATGACAACTATTATTATATATGATATCGGATTGACCTTCTTACTTTTTCTAATGTGCAAGTGTCTTGGATTAAAATTATAAGGGATGGTGGTAGCTTGGTACTATCACAAATATTTAATTGAGGAACTTCTTATGAAGTTTAGATATTTTAATGTCAAATTGATGTGTATCCCCTTATGATTTAAATCCTAATTAAATATAGAGAAAAATCTAATATTCAATATAAGTTTGCGCAAATTTATTGAGAATTTGTTGCAGTAGTGGGTAGATTAAGCCATTGATATATACATAATCACAAATGTGATAATGGAGCTGCTCTGTGCAGACTTAACAAATTATTGGAGATATACCATAAAATTTTGGTATATATCATAGTGGGCTTTCATTGTACTAATTGAGAGTACAGTGATGTAAAATGAATTTTTTAATTCATATGGAGTCAAGTTCACTTATGGTGATGCCTATATTTAGGCAGTCAGCTATGTCAGGAAAATTGTGAATTCTGGTAAAACTGAGACATAATGCATTTTCTGGATTAGTTAACATTGAGGCTAAGTGATTGGAAAATTTCTTAGCAAATATTCCTTTGGGAATAAAACCAACTGTGTCTATGCGTTGTAATTGTGAGGAGGCAATGTTCAACATGATCATAATTAATTATTATAATGAGGATAGACACATATGATCAATACCTTATGGTATAATAGTGCTATTAAGGGATGGAATAATTTCCATGTATCATTGGAAGTCAGAAGTGATTTGGCCGATCCTCTGACAAAATCCGGGGAAGAAAATTAATAAACGAAACATCGAGGGGAATGGGACTTTATTATGCCTGTTTGAAACAAATTAGTGATAGTAGCCAACCTGCGTGATCGGAGATCCCATGAAACAGGTTCATATAGCTATTAACAAGTCACTGGTTAGTTCTGCTAGTACTTAAACACTTGTCCCTTCCTATGGTGTGAGGAAAAGTACTAGACTGCATTTGATCGAGAGGCAGAGTTAAGCTCTTAATGATCTTCATATCCCTTACGGGTGGT
This sequence comes from Turnera subulata, assembly GCA_028386065.3. Lineage (NCBI taxonomy): Eukaryota > Viridiplantae > Streptophyta > Magnoliopsida > Malpighiales > Passifloraceae > Turnera > Turnera subulata. Next base: position 172,368 of record JAKUCV010001525.1, on the reverse strand, counting down.
GTATGGCGTGCGGTATACACTTGATGAGATCACCTATGTGAGTGTGGAATGGGGCTGTTCCTACGAGGATGTGTTTGCAGGTGCACCTCTAGAGCACTCATGAATTTCCAGGCGCGCGCGCGGCCGTAATGCGCAAAACTGCGATAACGCCAAGAATTGTGGGGGTGTAATATGATTGGTAAGAACACTGACTTACCAAAGTGTCTCTCAGTTCATAGTAACCGATTGTTACACTGTTAGATACGGTTTGTCAAGACTTATCGGTCTAGACTTGGTTCATACTCTACGGACACCAAGATCGACGTATTACACTCATTAATTATAAGAACCCAGCAAACATATTCATTTTTTTTTTGAAATATGTGGGGGATTGTAGTAATATATTTCAAAAATAAAAATAACTATTCCACATTGGTGAGGAAGGATAGAATGACTGGTACAGTCAAATTAGTTAGAGAAAAATACTGTAAAGCGCAGTCAAATTCGTTGGAGAAAAATCCTAAAAAAACATAGTCAAATATTGTTACCTAATGTTTAGGAGAGTTATGTGCAAGTTGACTGTTACATTTTATTGTTAACGTTAACCCTCTCCCATTCCATTTACCTATATATACCCTTCCCAATCTAATCATTGGAAAAAACACAAAGAACAAGAATTCTTTTAGTTCTTATTTCTTCTCCCCCTCACAAAATTTCCCTCTCCTTTGTTCTCCTTACTGGGTTCTTAATGAAATTTTCTTGGTAGTCTCTAGTATCCTATAATCTATGGTAGAAGAACTTGTTGTATCCTGTGGAAACTTTGCAGTAGGCAAAATATTCCTTTAGGACAGTGCCTAGCATGCCTCAGGTTATGTGCCTTGTTCCTAATTTTTCCAACATTCCTCATGCTCCAAGCTTACTGCGCTCTGTGACAAATCTTTCCATTAAAAAATTATTCCAAGTAAGAAGCGTTTTGTTCAAGCCGTGAAATCTGCCAATGCAAAAACATCTCTTCAACTTACTTGTCATGCGCTAGGTGCTCGCTTTGACACATTCATGCTGTCTTCTCATTTATCAATAGGAAATGACTTCAACAAAATCACATGGAAGACTAGATGAAAATCAATGTGTGAGGTAATTCGAGCTTGTAAGCAGTGAGGCCAGGATGCCTGCGAATTAAACTCTTGTGTAATTTTTGAAAAGTCCTCCTTTGGTGCGTTATCATTTTCACTAGTACCATCTACCGCTCCTCAAACTCCAAGTACCTCCTCGTATATGCCCATTTCTTTATCTTCGTGGAAGCCTTGTTCAAGAAATTTCTGGTCAAATCGTGTTACTCATGTCATTCCTTTTCAAAGTACCAAACATCAGGACTTGTGCCAGTATAGCCCTGTGCCAGCGCACTAGGAGTCAGCGGTTGATGCCCCGTCACCATCTCAAACGGACTCTTCCCTATTAATTCACTTCACTACAGATTGTAGGAAAACTATGCCACATCCAACAACTTGGTCCAATCCCTCTGGTTAGCACTCATATAATGCCGCAAGTATAACTCGAGCAAAGCGTTCACTCTCTCTGTCTGTCAATTGTGGATGAAAACTGGTGGAGAAGTTGAGATCAGAGCCCATCAACCTGAAGAACTCGCTCTATAACTGTCTTGTGAATCATCCATCCCGATCACTCACAATGCTTTGTAGCACATCCCAATATTTGACGACTTACTTGAAGAATAGGCACTTTGCATCCTCACCCAAATAATCCTTTGGGGCCGCTGCAAAGACTGCATACTTGGAGAACTTTTGGGTTTTTGGGTTTTTTGGGTCCCAATGTTTAGTGGTTTGGCCAATTTGGTACCCCAACATTTTTTTTGGCCGGGCAGGTACCCCGACTTTGCATGGGCAGGCCAAACGTGATCCCCCGGTCAGGTACTTGCTGACATGGAGGGCTGCCCGGATTTGAGGTTTAGGAGGTGTTCTAAAACGACGCCGTCGCGCACCAAAACGACGTCGTTTTAGTTGCTTAGGTGGTCTGATCAGATCCAAGTGTCTATGTAGGCCCCGTATGTTACCAACCCGGTTACTTGACTGAACCGCCACAAAAACCGGATGGATAATGAAAAATCCGGCCCGAAAACCCACCCCACAACTAGTTTGAATTTTTTTAAAAATAACTCCTATAATTTATAATGATAATAATAATAATAATAATAATAATAATAATAATAATAATAATAATAATAATAATAATAATAATAATAATAATAATAATAATAATAATAATAATAATAATAATGATAAATTCAATAATAATAATGATAATAATAATAACAATAATAATATTACTTGTAAGGATAATAATAGTAATCGTAATAATAATAGCAATATATAATAATTTTTTAAATATTATCCCTGTTCTTTTTTTTCAGGAATTTTGTCCCTAAACTTATGGTTTACTTATTAATTTTGTTCAATTTACTTTAAATTGTAGGTAAAACATTATGCGGTTGACACATGTATAGTGGGTCCAGTTATCAAAATTTTTTATCTTATTCCATTTTTCTTTCTCCTAATTTTTTTTTTCAAAACAATTTCAAACTAAAAAAACTAAAATACTTATAATAAAACTTTGAAATTAGGTCCCAGAATACAGCAATCCTCCTCCACACTCTCCTCCTCGGTGCGATGGCCGGGAATCATTGAATGGCCATTACTAGTCCCCTCCCCGTCGAAAAAGAACACCAATTGCCGCCAACACCGCCTCAACCACTGCCGCCGACGCTGCCGCTTGTCAAATCCGAACCGATAGGGCTCCCTCCCATTGACCATCCCCACAGCGACCCGACACCATCAAAATCCCAATTAGCAAAGCTCGATGTACGGGGTAAAGGAGAAAAAACACAACTTGTGGAAAGAAAAAAGAAATAAAAGGAGGAGCGGCAGAGGCTACGGATTCGACCTGAACTCCGCAGGCCACCAACTCCAAATCTGGGCCAACCGGCTCATCGGAACTCAAGACCGGTCAGCACGGAGTTATCCTCGACAACTCCGCCGGCCGCAACATCCGCTCATCGTACCTAAGTCGCACTCCTTGTCGCCGTTTCAACCGGAGCCCGACACTGGCTCCTCCGCCTTTGTTCTCGCCACTGGTTCGCGAGTTCAATCTGAGTTATGGCTTTGGTAAGTTAGTGATGGGGTTATTCGGAGAAAAAGAGAATTCGTCGGGCTTGACGTCGCGGTGGCACTCGGCGAGGGCGAAGAGGAATTGGGAGAGAAGGCCGGCGGATTTAGGCTCGGCGAGGAGTAAGGCAGGAGGAGGGGGAGAGGGGACGGTTGTAGAGGGTGGTGATGTGTTGTATGTGTGGGCTTTGACTTAATTTTTTCTTCTTTAATAATAATTAATTTCGTTTTTTAAATTTTGTAATTGATTTAGAAAACAAAAATGGAAGGAAAGAAAAGAACCTGGGATAATTTTGGGGATAATTTTTTTTCCATTTAATACATAGAAATAGAGTTAATGCCAAAGTAGGTTCTTTATTTATTTAAATCCAAGCAAGATTTTTTAAAAACTAAGATTTACTCATTTTTAAGATTTTTTTAAATAAAATTTGATTAAAAGAAAGAAAAATGATTAAATAAATAAATAAAACCGGGTCAACTTTCGTTTCGGTATCCATTAGGTTTTGGGTCGGTTGGGTGAAGAACCAAGGGTTGGTTCTATACGGAGCCCACTAAGACACGTGGATCTGACGTGTCCCCCGAACCCTTTAAAATGACGTCGTTTTAGAACACCTCCTAAACCTCAAATCCGGGCAGCCCTCCACGTCAGCAAGTACCTGACCGGGGGATCACATTTGGCCTGCCCATGCAAAGTCGGGGTACCTGCCCGGTCAAAAAAAATGTCGGGGTACCAAATTGGCCAAACCACTAAACATTGGGACCCAAAAAACCCAAAAACCCGAGAACTTTTCAACAACAACAAGTATAATACTGTTGCCCTGAGATAAAGGCAAACACATTATAAAATCTAAAGAAATGCAGGTCTATGGCTGGTCAGGGGTCGACAATGGCTCAAGCAATCCAAGCTGAGAGAGTTGCTCGCTCTAGTCTAGTTGGCATACTAGATAAGTCTTCACGTAGAGCTCCACATCATCCCTCATCCATGGTCAGTAGTACTCGTTCTCCATCAATGTGTAAGTGCGGTTGATGTCTGGATGACTCGCATGTGAACATTGCTCCCGGCTCGGTTGGCGGGGATACCTCCCCTTGGTCATGGTTTAAATTCGATGGCCTTCGATTTCTGATAATTCTTCCCAATTGCATGTGAACTAGCTTAGCATGAGTGGAGAGAACCAATTTGATGATTCCCAGGATAGACGAATTAACCGCTTCCCAAAGAACCATCATTCCAAACATATTCCCAGATATAAAACTGGAGGAGTCACAAGCAGACTCACTTAAAACCCAGCAATCATAGACAGAATATGTTTGTACGGTATTCGCACTTTCGGCTAAGTTCATTCATTTTGCTCTTTTCCTAAGAATGGGCTTGCCTTGTGAACTTGATTTCTTCTTTTCGGGGCATGAGAGCTTCTCTCTCGTTCAATTCTCTTCCTTGGTTCAAAATGTCGAGCACTTCCTCGGGAAATAACTATTACAAATCCGGATGAACTCACAGAAGTACTTTGGCACACACTGTTCTTGGTGTTCTCTTGGTTGTCTTTCTAACAATGAGTCACCACCCAAGTTTGATTTAGGGAAAACTTGAGAAAAACTCGTTGTTAACTTCGTATAAAGCACTAATCTCGAAACCAAGAATATGGTTCGGGGATTCGTTTATCACGAACTACTGTCTTAATTAAGACAATGTCGGTGATATTCGATGCCAAGGTCAAAGTGTATGTTCATAGTCGGATCACATTCAAGCAAACAAACAAACATATATTGTGCACGTGTGAAAATGTACATGTGATATGCAAATGCGAAAAATAACATATTTGAGCTTGCGCCTCATCCACTTGAAACTGCCTACGTACCTCCTGTTATGGGTTCAAAGCTCTCGTAGTTCTTCTAAATGGGGATCCCTAAGACTAACCTAGGTCTTCTTCTAGAATTGGCCCGATTCTCACTTAAACGAACTTTTGTGCCCCATGCTATGAATGTGGGCTTAGTTTTTCAAAGTATTGTATTAAGTGCGTGCAACCACTTTTCTCAGAGAGTATCTCAAAACAAATGCATTTTATAAAACACATTTGGGCATTAAGAAAGGTCTTCATTGTAAACTTATATTATTTTCATGAATGAATGGAATTTTGTGCATAAAACTGAGGTATGCAATTTCTCAAAAGAATAAGGATGGGAAAGTTTTAAAGCATCAATGCTTTTAGTTATAAAACCATTTGATGTGTCTAGACTTAGAAAAATGCTTGGCAAAAGATGTTCTGCTTTCCTTGGCCGACATATTTTCGACATAAAAAATTGATTTAAAAAGGGTGATTGGTTGTCAAAATATTCATTTTCCTTCATTTCACATTGCCTATGAAAGCGTGGCTTCTACGAAAAACATTTCGTGTTTGAAAACTAAGCTTTAATGATTTTTCTTTGAAAAGGTGCAATTTGGATAAAATTGGTTCTTTATGCATCAAAACTCTTTGAAAAAGCATGCATCTATAAAGTTATTTATGCCTAAATGGGTTCGCAAAATGCATCGTTGAAAAACACTTAAAATCATCATTGAAGATGCCATCATTTATTGAAGGCAACATCTTTGAAGATATCGTCATCATTGAAGGAAAAGCATTTTGAAAAACCAAGTTTAAAAATTTTTGCATCACACAGAAGTTGGTTTAGGAACTATCCTAGCAGACATACTCATTTCATCGTTGGGGACCCCCTGCAAACTAACACATAAATAAATAATGAAACAAATTTGCAAAAAAATAATGCAAACGTGCAAACACAATATTTATAATAGATGCAAATAAACAAACAAGTACATGAAAATAAATGGGTTTCCATACGTACAATAGTGAATACCAAAACCATTTTAGCTTTTTTCGGGATGAAACAGCATGCCTACGAATGATCTGGAGAAATTCCAGCATTACAACGGCATAGAACAACCCAAATACCGGGTAACTACTCGACATTACGACGGCCTATAACGACAAGAATGTAAGAGATAATTCTGGCATTACAACGGCATAGCTTCAATGATTTGCTAAAACGGTTTCGGCAGCGTAACTACGATGGAAACCCAAAAGCAAACCATAATTGAAGAGAGAGACTCGACTCTAACCCGCGGAAGGATGGTTAGGAAGACAAAAACTTGGTGCCCGAATTTCGATCTTAGAAGGGGACAATGGAGGTAGAAGAGGGCAAATATCAAACCCTTTTATTTTCAACCTAGAGCGGGAGAGGGGAGGGGGGGGGGGGGAGATAGAAAAGTAAAAAGACGTGCACTAAGGAGTGCAGCTCTTGGGGTGGAGAAAAATGAAGGGAGAAGACCCCTATTTAGAGTGTTTTTGGGGATGGTATAAATCCATGACCCAGAGCCATGGACGATGGCCCTGGCTTGAAGACACGGCCTGAAGCCATAAAATCTTGTTTTTTTGCAAATGCGGCCCGTCGGTTTCTTAGGATTCTCGAAAAAAGTGGAAGGTACATCTCGATGTCTGGGATATCCCCTAAAATTTCATGAAATTCTGGCAAATACAAGTTTTTTGGCGATTTTTGGAAGATCGGGGGGCGTGACTCGAAAGGTGGCCTAAAGACCAGCTAGAGGACGTGCGGCCAGCCTAGCTGGGCCGTGGCCCCCTTTGGGTGTTTTTCTGCCCCTAAAATTTATGTACACCCTCCTTCGAGCTAGACGACTTCTTTCGTGACCCTGGATGACATCATTCATGTCCTGGATGCCTTCGTTTTGAGGTCGGAATGTTTCATCTGCAACCAGGGAGTTTCCGAGCCAAAAATACGAAGATTCGGCCAAGTCCCTGAAAAACTCCAAGAGAATCCCAGGAAATACCGAAATGTCTTTTTTTACACCGTAGATAGATGGATAAATGGTCCCCACGACCCTCAAAAAAAAATTTTGGGATTTTTTTTTCCAAACTCTAAAATGTGGTGAACTTGGATGCGACACACGAAAATGGACGGGCAAAATTTGGGAGCTAACACCATCCATTTGAAGTCGTGGCATTCCTTCAGCACCTCGTTGCATAAACTTCCATGTTTGGGGACGTACACCCGATTCCCCTTAGTGAGCAACAATCCTTTATCTACCCAAAACTGCATGTCTCCCCTTGCATGGAAATTTTTTAGTATAGGGATCATGCTTGAATCCATCTTCAATTCGCTGCTTCTTGTTGGAAACCGGACACACCACCATAAAAGTAAGTTCAACTTTCCTGTTAAGAGCATCATTAACACCAAAATTTGTCTTCCCTGCCTTATACTCTATAGAAAAGTCAAACTCTGCAAGAAAAATCATGCCACCGTGCTTGTTTCGGACTGGGATTCTTTTGCATGAGAAAGTAACTCGTCCCACATTGTTCGTAAAAACAGCAAACCTCGAACCAAGCAAGTAATGACACCACACTCGTAGGCAATGTACTATGGTAGACATCTCTTTCTTCTACACCATGTACCTCTTCTCCGTGTCATTCAGCTTGCATGATTCATAGGCAATAGGATTGCCATCCAGCATCAAAACACCAACAATAGCAAAATGCAAAGTGTCAGTGTATACATAACAAAACCTTCTCACTACTAGGCAACTGTAACAATGGCTCTTCCACAACAACTGCCTTCAGTCTCTTGAATACACCTTGGTACTTCACATCCCATGTCTAGTCTCTATCCTTCAGCTTACCACCCTCGATGATGTGATCCAAGAATGCAATTTCTCGTTACAGAAAAGCACACTTCTCCTTCACGTACAGCTCACTGTCACACAAAGCCTGAAACACTTGCCTCAAGTGATTGAGATGCTCCTCAAGTGATTGAGATGCTCCTCAAGTGTCTTGCTATATATCACTATGTCATCCAAATAGACCACCACAAATTGATCCAGAAACGGGGCTAACACCTTATTTATCAACATACAGAAAGTAGAAGAAGCGTTTGTTAGTCCAATAGATATGATTAAAAACTCAAATGAACGATACTTCATCACACATGCAGTCTAGTGTTCATCCCCTTCAGCAATACGAACCTGCCAATAACCCGATCTCAAATAGAGTTTAGTGAACCACTGCACATCTCCCAACTGGTCGAATAATTCTGCTATCCTCGGGATCGGTATGAATACCTGACCCAAAATCACTTGGGCCTATTCACCTATTTCCTTACACCTTCTTCGACATTATTCAGCTGCCAATGTCGGCGGTCATGTGAGGGTGTTGGCGGTCGTCGCGAGAGGACCACCGGTCACCCTGCGTGTCACTCGTTCTTTCCATTTTCGAACCCCCAATCCCCCTAATTCAACCGTGATTTGATCCTACCGCATAATCAACCCCTAATCAACCCAGAATCAATCAATTACTTGATTACTACTCCTCTAAATCATTCCATAATACATTAACACCCATTTTAAGCAAAATCATACCAAAAACACCTTTACCAATTAAATGGAGATTTGATTCTGATTTTCCATGAAAATCAGAACCAAAATTAGTCTGCAAGTAAAATGTTTATGGGCTGACTAAACTCTAGAGAATCAATTAACTTGGGCTCTCAAATCCATCCTTAATTTCAAAGATAAATCATCTCACTAAAATTGGATTAAAGATAGATAAGAGGCCCAAGTAATGAAATAAATATATTTCAGTGTAAATAAACCTTATTATATATTTTGTCCTAAGATTAAATCATCTCACTAATCCTAGTAGTCCAATATACAAAGGCTCAAATTACTAAAATGCATTGTTTCCACTAAGATAAATTCTTAACGTGTCTTACTCCTAGGATCAAATCATCTCATTAACCCTAAGTTCAAATATGTTTAAAACCTAAACTTTGTGAAAAATTCGTGGGTCAAATTTGGGTGTTCACAATCGGATACTTGTTTTTCACTATAATCTTGTCGAATGTGCGGTAGTCGATCCATAATCGCAGAGATCCATCGTGTTTCTTTAAAAGAGCACGGGCATTCCATAAGGTGCTTTGGGCAGCTGAATAATCCGGCATCCAATAGCTCCTTTAATTGCTTCCTCAACTCCTCAAGCTCAAGAGGCGCCATTCAGTAAGTTGCTTTCGCTGGTGATTTTGCACCAGCTTCTAGTTCATTTGCATGATCTACCTCTCACCTCGGCAGCAAATTATTTGGCAATGAACTGGGCATCACATCCAAGAACTCTTCTAGTATCTTCTTGGCTTCACTTGGAACATCTATATGTTGTCCCTCCATGCACTTCACCTGCATAAGAAAAGTAGGCTTGTCTCACTTGAACCCATGCACCAACAATAGTGTGGAAATTTGCTTCTTCAGCTTCCTCTCCTCATGTTTAGTAGGCACCACACATGTGCTTGTACTCCGCGCCAAGTGAATCTGACTAAAACCAATAAAGATTGTGGCATTGTGCTTCTCAAGGAATTCCATCCCTATGATCATCGGGTAGTGATATAGAAGGACCGATTGTCAACTCGATCTTTTCATGCCAGTCTTCAAGTTGATCTCCACGCCTCTCGGCATTCTTAGGATCGGTTGGGCAGCTGCATTATCGGCTTTCGTGGTGCTTAATTCCTTCGTAATGGTAATACCAAGATTTTTTGCTTCTATACCTGAAAGAAAATTGTGAGCAGTGCCAGTATCAAGAAGAGCTTTACATTCATATTTCCTTATGCACACAATCGTGTACATACGACCCTCCTTCGACTCAGGCTTCTAAAATTTTACTATGTTTAGGATCTAAATTGACCCCATCTTGACTTCATCATCCCCATCGTCGTTATCGGCATGTTGCTTTTGTAATGCAATCAGCTTGTTTTTCTGTGGCCCTTGGCAAAAGTAACACTTCAGCTCCCCTGATTTTCTACTTTTAAACTTGCCTGTGGGCTTCTTCTCTTCCTTCTTGGGTGTGGAACTCGTAGGCTTGGCCTTCCTTTCACCACATGTCTTGTACTCCTAAAAATAATTCGATTGTCTCTCCTTCCCATACTCTGTTAGTGACTCAGTCATGCGAAGAGATTCTTTTAGGATCGTCGCGTGTCAATCATCGATTTTAGCTCATGCCCACCTCTGAGGGTCCACTTCCTCCGACATAAATGGAGTTTCAACTGCCAAATCCTGAAACTCCTTAATGTATTACCTGATTTTATATGTGTGCTTTAGGTCCCACAACCTATCTCATGCTTCCCTCTTTGTAAACTTTGGATAGAATTGGCTATGCCTTCCTGCTTAAGGGGCTCCCACGTCCAATCCTAAACCCATCACTGGTGGATACTCGTCGACACCACAAGACTGCATAATATGCAATGTACCTCCCGGCTATCTTCACCTTTTGCTCATCATTTGTGATCTTCAGAAAATCAAAGTATTCTTCACAGTTAAACAAAAAGACGTCCACTACCTTTGTTGTCCGTGTCCCTTCATATGCTTTGGTTTCGAAATATCAACCTTGGGCAGCATCTCTTGCTATTGAGGAGGCACACTACAATCCATCGTGGCTAGTTGTTGTTTACATAAGCGAACACTGTCCCGCATTGACCGTATACCCTCAAACTTCTCGACCATCTTCGATAAAAATAGTGTCACACTGGACTGTAGCTCTGTGAACTACGTGTTCACACCATTGTAGTTCGCTTCACACTTGTTGATGTTCTCCTCGAGTTTGTCCAACCATCCCTAGATAGGCGACCCCGAAGGAATTGTGCTGTGTGACCCGTCGGGTAGCGATGTTTGGATTTACTTTGAGTTCATGAACGACCACAATCGGCAACCATAGAAAACGATTCGCAAATCCACCAACACAGTAGTCGACTTTTATTTATATAAAAGCAAACCTGAGTCGGCAACCCCTACTCGTCTGGCAATGCTTCCGCACCTCCAACTTTGTTCCTACCTGAGGTGACTAGTGTAGAAGATTAGGAGTCTTCGGCAAACAAGCTTCTTTCGCTCGCAAAGATCTTCTTGCATAAGCCACAAAGTCGACTAGCACACCACAACAAAATCGACAAGCCCCCAAGTATTGATCTTCCCCGAGAAGAAAACTTGGTGATTCGATACCACTTGTCACGGGCACAGAGACTTGTGCAGCACAATAGGTTGTGCGGTCCAGGCCTTTAGCTTATCAACCTAAACAATTAGACATGAACACACACAAAAGAGAAAAAAAGCATTATATGAAAGACAAGATATGGGAGAAAACTCGTTGTTATTATTAAACAAACCCTTAGCAACAATACACGCACAACAACTTCCCCAGGCATCCTATTTATAAAGATACCGTAAAGCACTCTCCTACTTACTTAATAAGTAAAAGATTCCTATTATGATTAGGTTTCTCTACATATCTACTCCTATTAAATCTCTAAATGGTCAGCTTAAGCTCAACAAGAATAATCTGACAACCACCAAGAGCACCATCAAGTCCAAATAAAAACCATGTGTGCCTTGAGCTTCTTAGGTCGTGACACAATTGTCCTACTATACAAATGTTAATAAGTGTATTTTGATTTGCTTCGTGTATACAGAGGTTAGTGTTCGTGTTTACTAGTTATTAAAATGTTTTTAGTTAACCTAGAATAGCCCTCAAGTTATAAATTTATATATAATCAGAAATTAGAATCAACTTGTTGTAGGTCATGGGAAAAGGAGATATTAAATCCTCTAAATTTCATTTTACACGTCTTATCATTATCATTTTACCACTTCAACTATCTTTTATATTCGAACAAATTGGTATCTATAACACTTTCGTAAAAATATTAAATTGGGGACTTCATCATAGTGTGTAACATTGGCCTCATGTGTGTAGGTGTAATTTTCAAACGACTTGGTTTTCACACAACTATGGCAGAAGTGAAATCATACAAAAGTTAAATAGTCAAAATGATGAGGTATATAAAATAAAATCTAGCCAAAGCACACCAATAAAAATGTTAACATAAATATTTTTAACAACAATTAGAATTCTCATTTTGATATTTAGTATTTTAATTTAAAAATAACCTTGTTTACTATTATTTAATTAAATAATATGGCCATAGATTTCGAGGTAACATCATTTATATTTTTTTGAATTATTTTACATTGAATAATAAACATAAATTTTCTACATTTAGATTATTAAAGGAAAAATATTATCACCAAGACTAATAATAACTTTGTTAAATTAAATTTTGAGTAGTCTAACTGTATAAAATTTAAAAAGCTACTAAAAGTGGAATCAAATCATTCCTACAATGAATTTTCTGTATCAACCAAACAAATATAAAACTATATTATTTTTGTTAAAAATATTAATTATGTGATTGGTTATTATGTTTTTTATATTTTTAGTTTGTATATATTAATTTTAATATAGGGCCTCTAACTTTTGTATAGTTTCATTTTGGTTAATAGTGTTGGGAAGTAAACCCGGATAACAGTATACGCAGCGAAATAGATATCAAATTATCCAACAAACTTCCCTATCAACTGAATACCAAGGAAGCAAGCAAATTGCAGCAAAATAATATCAACAAGCAAACCAATCAAAAACCACAAGAGACACCAAATTTTTACATGGAAAACCCCTTCAAATCGAAGAGTAAAAACCACGGGACCCAAGGTCCATCAAATCAACTCCACTATATTAAAAGTATCTTACAAAAACCTCCCTCCAAAAGGTACTAACAGCACCACCAAATAAGAGAGTGTAGATAACAACACTACAACAAAGAATAAGAAGAGTTATAGAGAAATTCACCAAAAGCTGCAGCTGAATTACGACCTCCCAAAGTAACAACTCCACAACGCCAAATTCGATCTCCACCGTTCAAATTGTAGATGAACGTGTCTGGAATCTCCTGACAAAATTTCAGCTTGATCCAACGGTTAACGAAACGGGAACGTGGCTTTGAACAAAGCTGGACAGAATAGAAAAAAGTTGCCGCAAAACCTGAACTTTCTCTGATAACGAAAAACTTCTTATCTATAGTGTTTTCTGAAAACCTAAACCTATTTTCAGACTTAGTATAATATATATACCAAGTATAGTGGGTTCTAAAGATGGGCCAATCCATATTGGGCTATTTTCCACATAGGAGGGAAACCCAAAAACCCAACAATTCTCCCCCTTCCCGACTAGGTGGAGGAAATCGCCATGCCGGCGACTGAACAACAATCTTCAAACTTCTTCTTCGGCAGAGCTTTTGTCATCATGTCAGCACCATTATCATCTGTATGTATCTTCTCAAGCTCAAGTAGCTTAGAATCCAAAACATCTCTAATCCAATGACATCTAACATCAATATGTTTAGACCTTCCATGAAAAGTAGAGTTCTTACTAAGATGAATGGCACTCTGACTGTCACAATGCAACACATACCTCTGTTGTGTAAAACCAAGCTCTTGCACAAACCTCTTCATCCACAACATCTCTTTACTTGCTTCAACGGATGCTATAAATTCTGCTTCAGTAGTAGACAAAGCAATACACTTCTGCAATCTAGATTGCCAAGCAACTGCTCCCCCTGCAAAGGTAATCAGATAACCTGAAGTAGATTTTCTAGTATCTAAATCTCCAGCCATATCAGAATCAGTGTAACCCATTAAAGTAGGCTTCCCTGTTCCAAAACAAAGATTAAGATTAGAAGTACCACAAAGATACCGCATAATCCACTTCACAGCATTCCAATGCTCTCTCCCTGGATTAGAAAGAAATCTACTAACTGTACCAACTGCATGAGCAATATCAGGTCTTGTGCAAACCATTGCATACATCAAACTGCCTACTGCAGATGAATAAGGAATCCGTGACATATCGTCCTTCTCTTGCTCACAAGACGGACACTGCTTCTTACTCAACTTAAGATGCACAGCAAGGGGTGTACCTACCACTTTTGCTTTATCCATTTTGAATCTTTGGACCATCTTTTCAATGTAGCTTTTTTGTGATAGCCATAACTTCCTTGCTGCTCTATCACGAATAATCCTTATCCCAAGAATCTGCTTTGTTGGTCCTAAGTCTTTCATGGCAAAAGACTTGCTTAACTCTTATTTCAACTTGTCAATTCGAGAAGCATTCTTACCAACAATAAGCATATCATCAACATAGAGCAACAAAATAACAAAGTCATCATCAGAGAATTTTTGCACAAAAACACAATGATCAGAAGAGGTCTTCTTGAAACCTTGCTCTTTCATAACAGAATCAATTTTTCTGTACCATTGCCTAGGAGCTTGCTTCAAGCCATATAAACTCTTCCTCAACCTGCAAACAAAATTCTCTTTACCTTTGACTTTGAATCCTTCTGGCTGCTCCATGTATAATTCTTCTTCCAAATCACCATGAAGAAAAGTTGTCTTTACATCCATCTGTTCAACCTCAAGATCAAGACATGCTGCCAATCCTAAAACAACTCTGATAGAGGACATCTTTACAACTGGAGAGAAAATTTCTTCAAAGTCTATACCTTTCTTCTGGCTAAAGCCCTTCACAACTAACCTGGCTTTATATCGTGGAGTAGTAACACCACTTTCGTGCTTTACTCTAAAAACCCACCGATTCTTCAAAGCTCTTTTATTTGTAGGTAACTTAACCAAATCAAAGGTATGATTGTCATGTAAGGATTTCATCTCATCCTT